>MDKI01056835.1:0-12751 GCA_005239505.1 Nicotiana paniculata
TAGTAACAGTTTTTATAAAGATTGGGGTTTTTACCCGCAACTGTTTTGGAAAAAGTTTTCTAAAGTACGAGGGAAATGTTTTCTTACCTCGTAACTATTTTTATTTGATAACAGTTTCTTGAACAAATACAAGGATTTAGATCTTTCATCCATAACTGTTTTATTCAAGAACAGTTTTTTGAATGAGTACATTGATGATGATTTCTTTACCCCTAACGTTTTTTGTTACAACAGCTTTGAATAAGTATAAAGATGTACATTTCTTTCTCATGACTAATATTTTGCCTTTCAACCTGAATATGTTCGAAGGTTTTTGCTTTTGCATTAGGCTTTGTATTTGGATGGCTCTTTTGATTTCTTTCGATTCTGCTCGTGTCACTTGTCTCGTTGGGTAGATGGGTCTTCAGGCTCGAGCTTTTGACTTTTTGATAGTCTTCTTTGCTTCGTCTTAGCCTTCCATACTGTATAGTCCCCCAAGTGTTTGAGCTTTGAAGAATGAAATCTCGAGTACTTGATTATTCCTTCCTTGTGGTCTTTTTCCTGAAAAGAAAAATATTCCGGACTCGAAGGTATATAGTTTTTTAGATGATCACTGCTTAACCCTTTTAAAACGTCTGTCAGAAAGTGTAACCCTAGACCGGGAATTGTGTTATTTCCTCGCGTCTTTGCAGGTCTAATATCATCATCTGGTGATGGGTTAGCTTTGTGCCTACCATCTAAAAAAGTTAGTAAAATTTTTAAATGTTCAAAATAAAATCGAACGTGTGATACCTGATGGTGGGTATTCTTTTCTTTTAGAAGTAATACTTCTTTAGATGGATGGCGTTCCAGCTTATTGGTAGAACTCTGTCGTCCATAGCTTCCAACTCATAGGCGCCTTTCCCAGCTATGCCTCGGATTTTGTAAGGTCCTTCCCATTTTGGATTTAGCTTTCCTGCACCTGCTTCTTTCGTTGATTGAAAGACTTTTTTGAGGACGAAGTCCCCAATATTAAAGTATCCGAGATGAGCTTTACGGTTGTAATAACGCTCTATGATTTGCTTTTGAGCTGCCATCCGTATCAATGTTGCTTCTCTCCGTGGTTCGAGCAGGTTCAGGTTGGTCCTTAATTCATCGTCATTTTCACCTTCCATGGCTGTTGAGAACCTTATGCTTGGTTCGTCAATCTCCACATGTATTAAGGCTTCTGAGCCATAAACAAGTGCGGACGGAGTTTCTCCCGTGGCTATCTTTGAAGTTATTCTGTATGCCCATAGTACCGGTGGTAACTCATCAGGCCAATTTCCTTTGGCTTTATCCAGCCTCTTCTTTAGATTGTTGATGATGACCTTATTCGTTGACTCAGCTTGACCATTAGCCATGGGGTGGTACGGCGTTGGAGTGATCCGCTTGATTTGCCAACTTTCGAAGAATTCTGTGATTTGCGAGCCTATGAATTGTGGGCCATTATCACACACGATTTCATTTGGTATTCCAAAGCATCATATTATGTTTCACCATAAGAAGCTTTTAACTTCCTTTTCTCGCACTTATTTGAACGCTTTTGCCTCTACCCATTTTGTAAAATAGTCGGTTAGCACGAGTAAAAACCGTACCTGTCCTTTAGCTGTGGGAAGAGGTCCCACTATGTCCATACCCTATTTCATGAAAGGCCATGGGTATATTATTGGATGTAATAATTCCGCTGGTCGATGCAATGTTATTGGCAAACCTTTGGCATCCGTCACATTTGGATACAAAATTCTCGGCTTCTTCTTCCATCTTAGGCCAATAGTATCCAGCTCTAATTAGCGGTTTCACTAAGGATCTCGCCCCTGAGTGATTTCCACAGTGTCCTTCGTGGACTTCTTTCATCACAAATTCCGTCTGGTTAGGTCCGAGGCATTTAGCTAGGGGTCCTCCGAACATCTTCCGATAAAGTGAGTTGCGAATAAGGCAGTACCATGCAGCTTGGCGACGAAGTGCTTGAGCTTCTTTCCTGTCTTCAGGTACGGTGCCATTCTGCAAAAAAATAAGAATTTCGTTTCTCCAATCCCAGGTTAGGTTGTTGAAAGTTACCTCATTCCTGTCCTAGTCTATTATTGAATGAAATAGTTGAACGACAATTGTATTGTATTTGTTTGTTACTTCCGTGACTGCTGCGAGGTTAGCTAGTGCATCTGCTTCTGCATTTTCCTCTCTAGGTATTTGCATTACCTTCCATGTTTTGAATTGTCTCATGAGATTTCGTGCTTTTTCAAGATACTGTTGCATTCTAGTCTCTCGAGCGATGTAAGTCCCCTGTATCTAATTTACTACCAGTTGGGAGTCGCTATTGATCACAATTTGCTCGATTGAGAGCTCCCGTGCGAGTTCAAGATCTGCAATAACAACTTCGTACTCTGCTTCATTGTTAGTGATAGGATAACACTTTATAGCTTGCCGTGTCTTTTCACCCGTGGGTGATATCAAGACTATGCCTAAGTCGACGCCTTTTATATTTGAAGAAACATCGGTGAACAAGGTCCATAGGCCTGGATTAACACTGTTAAAGAGTTGTAATTCTTTTTCTACTTCAGATACAACGCTATTACTAAAGTCAGCAACAAAATTAGCTAGTATTTGAGGCTTAATTGCAGTCCTAGGCTGATAGATTATTTCATGCTCACTTAATTCTATGGCTCACTTGGTTAATCTTCCTGACAATTCCTGTTTATGCAGAATATTTCCTTAAGGATACGAGGTCACAATGGTGATTGGGTGGCATAAAAAATAGGGTCGTAATTTCTAGATGCCATTATTAAAGCTAAGGCTAACTTTTCCAGATGTGGATATCTAGTCTCAGAATCTAGCAAAGTTTTACTTACATAATAGACAGGTGATTGTTTACCTTTTTCTTCTCTTACCAATACTGCACTTACAGTAATTTCTGAGACGGCTAGGTAGATGTACACTCTTTCCCTTTCTTTTGGCTTTGAAAGTAGTGGTGGTTTCGATAGATAAATCTTCAGGTTCTTGAGGGCTTGCTAACATTCTTCAGTCCATTCGAACTGATTCTGCTTTTTGAGAACTGAGAAAAATTTAAAACTTTTTTCGGAAGATTTAGAAATAAACCTACTCAAAGCTGCTATTCTCCTTGTCAGTCTTTGAACTTTCTTTTTATTTGTTAAAATATCAGGTATTTCCTCTATAGCTTTAATTTGAGCGGGATTTACCTCTATTCCTCTGTTTGACACAAGGAAACCCAAAAATTTACCTGATTGCACTCCAAAAGCGCATTTCTCTGGATTTAACTTCATATTATACCTGCGTAGAATATCAAAAGCAGTAGAGAGATGCTGGAAATGGTCTTGTGCTTGTGTTGATTTTACCAACATATCATCAATATAGACTTCCATCATCTTTCCAAGATGTTCTTGGAACATTTTAGTCACTAACCTTTGATAGGTGGCTCCAGCATTTTTTAAGCCAAAAGACATAACTTTATAACAGTAAGTCTCCCTGTTTGTAATGAAGGAAGTTTTTTCCTCATCTGAGGGATTCATTTTAATTTGATTATAACCAGAATATGCATCTAGAAAGCTCAATAACTCATGACCTGCTGTGGCATCAATCATTTGATCTATTTTTGGCAATGGGAATGAATCTTTGGGGCATGCTTTATTCAAGTCAGTATAATCTACGCATACTCTCCATTTGCCATTCTTTTTAGGCACTACCACGGTGTTTGCTAGCCAGTTAGGGTATGTTACCTCTCGTATCGAACCAATCTTCAAGAGTTTCTGTACCTCTTCGTCGATCACTTGGTTCTTGAATGGTCCTTGCTTTCTTTTCTTCTCTTCGAGCGGGCCTAGCCTCGTGCCTATATACACTTTTTTCTCAGGATTTTGTTCAGATAATGGAACAGCTACGAGCTCCTCCGTAGTTGTTTTGATGTGCTCATCTTCCTCTGGTTCACGAATGACGTCCGGTCTAGAGTTTGTTTCTGTGTGGTATAGTATACCTTCCGTGGTAACTTAATTTTCCTTCTCGTAAGTATTTCCTTTCATACATGTTTCAACAATAATACCTTCCGTACCTATTTGGATAGTAATTTCTTTCATGCTTGTTTGGGCTGTGTTACCTGCTTGGGAGATTCCCTTATCTCGTAATTCTTCCACCTCTATTTTCTTGTTGTAGTGTACCACAAAGTTTATATTTCTTGCGGTCTGCCGATCTCCTTTGATTTGTTGAATCCCCCATTTAGAGGGAAATTTAATTAGCTAATGTAACGTGGAGGGTATCGCTTTCATGTTGTGGATCCATGACCTTCCAATGATCACGTTATAAGCCATGTCAGTATCGATGACTTGGAACCTGGCACTTTTGATCACCCCCTCAGCACAAGTGCTAAGCTTAATTTCTCCTTTTGTTATAATCGTAGAGTTATCAAACCCTGATATGGCTTGTGCTTTTGGGATTACTTATTTCCCCAATAGCATTTCTTCCATGACTCTTAGCAAAATGATATTGACTGAACTGTCTGGATCAATCAAAACTCTTTTTATGTTAGTGTCATGAATAAGTAAAGATATTACCAGAGCATCATTGTGCGGAAGCATTAATCAGCTGATATCTGCATCATCAGAGGTTATATCATCTTCTCCACGAGCCCGTTTCCCATGTGTAATTGTGAACTTTGTGGTTGTTTTGCAAATCACTTTGTTTACTTCTTCACCCCCGTGTATTACATTAACGGTTCGTTTTGGAGAAGGAGGCTTTGGGGGCTCCTGCATGTTCCTCATATATGCCTGTTTACCTTTATCACTAAACAATTCTGTTAAATAGTCCTGTTTTAACAAATTTTCTACTTCACCTTGTAAAAATATGCAATCCGCGGTTTTGTCCATGATCGCTGTGAAATTCACACCAGTGATCTGGGTTTCTTCTACTTGGATTTGACCGCATCTCTTTGGGACACTTAAACTTGTCTCCCATGTTCCTCAATATTGAGACAAGTTCAGTAGTACTTACATTAAAGGTATGATCCCCAATTTGAGTACTCCCTCTAGATCGTTCATCTCGATCTTTTCTGGATCTAGACGAGGATGAGACTGCGTCTCTTCCTTATGGTCTATAGTCCGACTTAGTGTTTTCGAACCTGGGGCAGATATCGCGTCCTGAGGGTCCTAAGTAAGGATCGTACCTGTTTTTACCTGATCTTCTATCTGATTCAGGACGTCTGGATCTGGAATGATCTTCATCTCTCGAACGAGCAATGATATCTTCTTCTATTCTGAGTTTAGTACTGTACCTATTATATACATCGTTCCATGTTGTAGCGGGGGATTCTCTTAGACTCTCCTTAAGTTGTCTCGTGGCTTCTCAGCTTTTATCGTTCAGGTTGCTTGCAAATGCCATGGCTTCCCAATTATCAGGCACTCTGGGTAACTGCATTCTTTCTCGTTGAAACCTTTCTACAAACTAACAAAGTAGTTCCGTGTCTCCTTGTTTTATTTTGAATATGTCCTCCATTTACTCCTCAACTTTTTGTGCACCAGAGTGTGCTTTTATAAATGAATCTGCAAGCTCAGCAAAAGAGTCAATAGAATTTTCAGGGAGAAGAGAATACCAGGTTAGGGCCCCTTTGGTAAGTGTTTCCCCAAATTTTTTGACAAGGACTGATTCAATCTCTTGTTTCGTTAAGTCGTTGCCTTTTACCCCAGTAGTGAAAGCAGTCACATAGTCGCGTGGGTCAGTTGTTCCATCATATTTTGGAACGTCAGACATTTTAAACTTCTTGGGTATAGGCAAGGGTACCACACTTGGCTTCCAAGGTTGTTGAGAATATCTATCAACATCGATGCCTTTGATGATAGGTGGTACTCCAGGAATTTGTTCGATGCGATCGTTCTGCTCCTTCATCTGTTTCTGCATGGTTAGCAGTAAATTTTGTAATTCTGAGTTATTAGATATACCTGGTCTCGTTTCGAGAGATTCATTAGGAGTATCTCCTCTTCCTGAGTTTGCCAACCCAGATTGGGGATTTTCCATGGTGATGGTGTTAGTGGGGGGTGGCGTCGACGGTGTAGGTAACGCTACCGGTAATCCTCTCGCAAATTCTTGTAAAGCTTGGCTCACATACTCTGCAACCATTTGCTTTACACGATCTTGTTCCACAGTTTGATCATTATCACCATTGTTATTCTTGGATCTTTCTGGGGATTGTTCCCTCGAACCACGTGGGGTTCCTGAAGGCGATGGAACTGGGGTTCCACTCCTTTGCTGGTTGTTTTCGTTGGGCTTTGACATAATTCAGAGGATATCACTTGAAAAGTAAACAAAGATTATCAGATTCCCGGTAACTGAACCAATTTGTTTAACCAAAGAATTAGACCCTTTGACTAAAGCTTATTTTTAAGATGAATACGGGTTACTGATAATCAAGGTAATGGAGAAAAATGAATAATAGACAATATTGCAGAAATATAGAAAATCGAAGTTAATTGTATTCGAGAATCAGATGCCTTTACAAGCTGTATTCCCCTCCCTTATATAGGAGATTCTTATAACGTACGACTCTTGCTATGGTTACTCATTAATGACTAATTATGACATTAATTAGGCGTTACAAAGGATAACAGTGATTGGGGTTCGGTTACATAACATTCGAGTAATCAACTGTGGGTCCTTGAATCTGCCCGTAGCTTTGTCTAGATTCATTATGACCGTGCCTCTCTTCCGTTTTGATCAAGTTGAGTTTCCTGTGGCTGATAAGTTCGCGGGTTTACTGAACCGTGCCTCTTTGTACTGTACCTCTTCAAAGAATCACATCCAGCTGTCGCATTTTCCTGTGTCCACGTGACTGGCTGAGTTGTCAAAAGCTGGCTTACGTGTGAAACTCTTTTTTACCAATACAACTGGTCCTACAAAAAGTGTAGATTCTTGGTCTCGTAGTGGGTTGCTTGTTTCGGCTCTAGATCTTCAACTTTTCAAAAACTTTAAATCGAGGTATTCCGACTTATTTTTAGTTAAAACTCATGTATAAAAAATGTCTATTAGTTGTTTTTACTGTGTTCTATGTTATTTCGTGATTGTTTTTGCGATTTAAATAATTTGTTATTTTTATCCAGATTGTGTTATCAGCGTGATACAAAAAATTAGTAAAATAGAGAAATTATTATTAGTTGTTAAAAAAAGTTAATTAGTTAATTTTTACTTTGGTATATGTTTTTTCCGTGATTCATTTGTGATTAAATTAATTTGTTGGTTTTTATCCGGTTTAGATTAGTTATTTGCTAACAGATCAGTAAAATAGATAAATTGTTATTTTAGGAATAATTAATCTTATTTAGATGTTATTGTTGTACATATATGAATATGTGACTTTAATTCCCTGTATTGGTATCTTGTAATGTAGTGCTCGTATTTATAATGTAGTGCCCTTTTAGCGTTGTAAAATGTAGTGCTCTTTAGCGTAGTAGCTTTGTAGCTATTGAAATTAATCATTTAATTATCTGTTAAACCCAAAACTATTTGAAAAAAGTTGATAGTTCAAACGCAAGCTCTCGAATTCTAGTCAACAAACGTACGAAAATAACATTAGAAAACAACAACATTTGTCAAACTAAGTATTATTACATGAATATTTAATAATAAAATCTTGTATAGTTATGAAAATAAATTATTTAATTTATTAGAGTAAAAACTAAGTGAGTAATAAACTAACGTATAAAATAATAAAATAATATATAAAAAAATAAACAAACATATTAAATAATAAACAAACATATAAAATAGTAATCTAACATATAATTAAAGTAACATATATAATAATAAACTAACGTATAAAATCTAAAATTATAACATAAAAAATGTATCAACCTAATTAACAATATAGTAAAATATCGAATAAATTTTAATATTAAAAATATTGAAATATATTTAAAGATGTTAAGTAATGAAAAAGAATAATACTTTAATTAATATTGTTCAATTTACAATAGTCGTCATGGAGGTTCCGCATGTGCATCTCGGACCTGTCGCGCTAGAGCCACTGTTGCTACAGGCCGATCATAGGTATTCGTACATATGGGAGGGGTAGTGTTTGGCCCAGACATTCCGCGCTAGACGGGTAGACGATATGTGGGACTTTCTTAGCCAGTTTGGTCGACCCCATATTGTACCTACTCCGCTCGCTTAGCTTAGGACACATTACTAGCGGAATGATCATTCCAGGGTTAACCAAACATATGTGGAATGTTTAAAGGCGCAAATTGATATTTGGGACTGTCGGCATGGCCTGATTCTGCCACCCCTCCACCTAAGCGTATAGATGGTGAGCATGAGTATATGGGCTAGTACCGCAATGTTACTCGATTTTTTGTCGGGAATCCCGTTCATCGCGCCGGTAGTCGGTACATTCCATACGCCGGGATGCATGAGGCACTGGTATGTTATTTGTTATACTAACTTATAATGTTAACTAAATGTTCCGTAATTAATATTTTACATCTTGTGCAGGCTATTGGCTTACATCTGTTGTACCAGTTGGGGCTGCAGATACAACATCATACCGGCGAGGGAGTGGCAGCTTTGCACGAGTATGGCTGCTAGGTTACAGATCTGGCTTCCCGGACATTGAGGCGAGCCCGAGATGACAAGAGCTTAGACACGAGGCTGATTATTTGTCGCCAGAGCAGTACTATCGTGGGCCAGCTGTGGATCCTGAACGTGGTCGACATGGCAGGCGTGTCCAGAGAGGAAGAGGTGTCCCACGAGGTCTTGGGGTCAGCGAGGGCGTGGTCCCCAACAAGGGGACGTTGAGCCACCTATTGAGAATTTTGGAGTTGATCAGCCGTGTGACCACCCTGAGCCAGAATATGCTCCTCATGATATGCCGTTATTTAGCCTTCAGCTGATGCCATGGACTTCACAGGTGACCCGTCAGCCCCATTGTTGATCGCGGGCACGGCCATTACGCGACAAGAGTGGGATCCAGTATTTTCCTGGTCTCTCAGAGCCATCGATGGTTGCTGATGATCGTCCGACACGAGATGTGCATAGTGGGCGCCGACTGAGTTACGGGTCATCATTGAGAGATGTTGAGGATCTTTCACAAGCGCAGTTTTGTTTGTATTACTATTATTTATATTTGTTTTTATCTCATTTATTAGTCATCAATATCTAAAGATCTTTTTATTTTTATATTTAAAGGCATCATCCTAGTCCGTTATGGAGGCCACTTTGTGCGATGCTAACAGTCCTGAGACGGGTGATTATATTCAGGAGCCCGGCGAGACCATGGTAAGACGATAAAAAAAATTAGCTAATATGTAGATTAATAATATATATTTCATATACTAAAATATCTTATTATTCTGTAGGATACTACTGGACCCACGACCCCTTCTACCGAGCCTGCTAGCCTTACCGATGATCATGCTGTAGCGCATCCTCCGATAAAGAGACGACGTGATGAGGATGATCCTGATAGTGTAGCCGGGCGGGATGGGATGCACCTCACGCCAGCCAATGCTTTAAAGCATACAGGCTGTCGGACACATTGACATTTTTTAATATCTGTACATATTGTGAGCATGTGGTTTTTACGTATCGTATAATCCTACAACAATCTCAATTAATTAATTAATTTCCTGATTTTGTTGAATTTTAATGCTATTTGCGAATTTATTTTTTACATTGCGTAGCCATAGTCCGTCATTTAAATCCATAAATAATTTAAAATGGCATGATTAATCACGTAACCTTAGTTATCATTTAAATAAATCTAATTGTTTAATATAAAGTATGTTAATGTTAATTTCTTGATTTGATTATTTCTTTTTAAAAAAAATTGTGAAATTTGCCCTTTAAGTGTTTAGAAGTTTTTAAATTAATTTCTTCACTCTTAATTAACTTATCAATTAACCTTATTAGGCAAATTGAGTTTAGAATTAATTACTACATTTTTATTAGGTGTTAACATA
The DNA here is from genome assembly GCA_005239505.1 of Nicotiana paniculata. Classification (NCBI taxonomy): domain Eukaryota; kingdom Viridiplantae; phylum Streptophyta; class Magnoliopsida; order Solanales; family Solanaceae; genus Nicotiana; species Nicotiana paniculata. Next base: position 9,948 of record MDKI01056835.1, read on the forward strand.
ATTAGTGTTAATTAACTAGATGTAAAATAGGAAAAATTCGAACCTGGGCTAGAATTACCCAGGCCCAAATATCCCACAACCCGCCTGACCCCTCCATTACCCAAACGACCCCGTTTAGAATAAGTAAACTAATCCCAGCCGTTGATCTTCCCAGATCCAACAACTGGGAACCAATTATTCATTTAATATATATATGTCCGAACTGAACCCCACCCCCTTCATTTCACCAAAGTTTAACCCCCACCCTTTCCGTCTCTATCCTCTCTCTGAAGACTCCTCTGGCCTCCGTCGACCGAAAATCGCCTGCCGGCGGCAGAGCTTCTCCAAACCAGCCCAAAATTTTACCAGGCGATCACCATCGTCTCCTCTATCACCTCCCGTTGCGAGTTTCCCTAAACACTCAATCGATTTGCGTCAAATTCAGATCAGAAGAATCTGAAAACCCCAAAATTACTCCCCGACCGATTCAAAGACAATCAATAGATCAGACCTTCATAGGTCGATTTCTCTTGACTAGAGAAATCGATTCATGAGGGTTCGATTCATTTTCAAACCCACCGGAGTCCGGCCAAACTCCGGTCAGTCACTGGAATCCGGTCAAATTAGCCCCACTTAACCAGGTGCCTCTTCTCTTACTGTTATTTGTTTAGAACTGATCACTGGAGTAGGGTTTTGGTCTAGTTGTTTAAATCTGAAACTCCTATTTAGAACCTGATTTTCTTGTTTCTCTGAAAATTCCCTGAATATGACAACGTGATTGATGTGATTAACGGAGTTATTAATTTGATTTCTTTTGCAATTTTCGTTTGAATTCTTCTCCATTGTTTTCCTATGCCGATTCACGTTTCTTCTCCCTAGTTAAGTGTAAAATCAGAATGTGTTTTATGTTAATCATGTGCTAGTTAGTTTCTTGACAATCATGATTATTGACACCATTCGATTCATCATTGCATGCATTGTTCCTTACCTCGTTCGGTTAGATTGTTTATTCATATTACTACTGTTTGTGTTCATGTAGTGATTAGGATTTGCTATCTTTCTCTAGGCATGGTTTTCTTTAATGACTGGTTGCTTCATGTTTTTACCTTATTATGTTAATAACTAGGTTAGTCGACTAATTTCTAATTAATTAGGAAAAGAGTCCATGTTGGGCCAGTAAGTGATCTTGAGTTAATTTAATTTAATCTTCAATTCAAAGTTAATCAGATTTAAAAGATAACTTTTGAGAAGAGATGTTCAATTAAACCTAAACCCTAGTTTTAATAGTTAATTAGGTTCTAACTAACCAAAACAAATTAATCAAAGTTTGGGGAATTAAGTTAACTAACCTAAGCTAATTAACCACATCTCTTAAAGAAGATTGAGTCTTCAACTTCACTAAGGGTTAAGCTACTCGACTAAATCAAACTAAAATTAGTTAATACTTAATAATTAGCCTAACTTAATTCTCAACTTAGACAAATAGTTAAGTCAATAACATATTAAGCTTCATCAATGGTTAACTACTGAATTAATCACTCAAATATGATAAAATTGGTTAACACTTGATAAATAACCTAGCCTTTAACCTTAAATACTAAAAGAGTAATTCCAAAAGTATTAAAGGTTAGTTTAGGAATTTTGAGTGAGGAATCTTGGGTGTAACAACCCAAGAAGCTTCTAGAATTAGGATAAAAATCAGAAAATGAATCTGAAAAAGCAAAATCAGAATATCTTTAGGTAAAATAGTAATTTCTTAAAGGGAAATAGGGCTGTAATTGAAGGAACCTTCTAGAAAAGGTACAGCTGTCCTAGCTGGTACAGAAAGATGCTGAAAAATAAGGATAAGATGACAGCTGTACCCGAGCTGTTTAAAAAAAACAGTACTATTACAGCTAAAATATAAGGTATATTCCTAAGAAATGCTGCCCTAAAAATCCTATAAATACTGTCTTATTCTATGAAAAAGGGGGGCTGGAGAGGACTGAAAAATAGGACTCACTCACTTTTTCTTTCTCTCAAGTTTATTTTCGAAAATACTGTTCCTCAAAATCTGAAACAAGAAGTAAAATACAGAGAAATGAAGATCCAAATCTGATTTGGCTCTGTTTTTGCTTTTGCTTACGAAATCTTCTAAAAAATTTACATTTTTCTGAGTCTAAAACTTCTATTATTGCTGGTTGGTTTTCCCTGGGAATTTTCTGGTGGTTTCCTATTAACTGAAGTTGTTGTTTGCTGCTACTGAGCTTTCTCCTTCTGCTGATCTTTGCTCTTCTTCGCTGTATTGCTATTGCCTCACCTTTATTTTGTCAGGCTTTGGGGTTGAATTTTCTCTTTAAGCGGTATGTAACTGTTTAATGTTATTGAAATATTCAAAAATGTGAACTTTATTCTTCTGTTTGCCCGGATATTTTATGATTTAGCTGAAATTTCTTTTTTGGTTTGTATATAATCTGCTGAAAATCTGAAGTTCTTGAAATCAATATAACTTTTTACTGTGTCGAGTCGAAAAAAATGTAAGAATGGGTTTGGTAGTTAGATTTCATGTTTGTATTAGTCTCTTAGTGCATTAGTAAGATAAATTGCATTAGGGTAGATGAATTCGACTTTACAATGGTCAAATTCACCCCCATAATAGTGCATAAATAATAGTATAGATGGTGGGAATTTACTCTTCAAAGGGCATAAAATATAGACTTAATAAAGGCTTTAGAGAAAAGAATTTGAACCCATAAATGGTCTAATTCATTCTCTAAAAATCAAAGAATAGTCGAAGTATTCAAAAGAATACTTGTTGAAATGTAGATGGGATTGTCAAAAGTCAA
>ML351069.1:682-16780 GCA_005239505.1 Nicotiana paniculata
TTTCTTCTTGAAAATCCACTTAGAACCCAAATATTTGTTACCTGGAGGAAGATCAACGAATTCCTAAGTGTGGTTGCTCAATATGGATTCTATTTCACTATTGACAGCCTCTTTCCAATATTGTGCTTCTGAGGAAGACATTGCTTCCTTGAAGGTTCGAGGCTCATTTTCTAGCAGAAAAGTCAGAAAATCTGGACCGAATGAAGTAGATGTCCTTTGACGTTTACTTCTTCTCGGATTTTCCTCATTAGGCATACCATCTGTTGTTTCCTCCCGATGTCGTTTTGACTTTTGGTAGGGCAATTCACTTTCCTTTTTATACGGATAAATAGTTTCAAAGAATTCATCATTATCTGATTCTTTTACCGTATTAACGTGGATCGGAGGATTTTCTGATTTATGAACCAGAAAACGATATGCCTTGATATTGGTTACATATCCAATAAATACACAATCAACTGTTTTTGATCCTATCCTCACCCTTTTAGGCTTAGGAACCTGTACTTTAGCTAAACACCCCCACACTTTGAAATATTTCAAGCTGGGTTTCCTTCCTTTCCATTTTTCATACGGGATGGACTGTGTTTTACTGTGGGGTACACGGTTGATTATTCGGTTTGCTGTAAGTATAGCTTCCCCCCACAAGTTCTGTGGTAAACCAGAACTTATTAACAAGGCATTCATCATCTCCTTTAATGTTCGATTCTTTCTTTCCGCAATTCCGTTAGATTGAGGAGAGTACGGGGCAGTTGTTTGGTGAATAATGCCATTTTCCAAACATATTATTTTCCAAACATATTCATATTCGCCACCCCTATCACTTCTTATCATTTTAATCTTTTTGTTAAGTTGTGTTTCAAATTCATTCTTGTATTGCTTGAATGCATCAATTGCTTCATCTTTACTACTAAGTAAGTAAATATAGCAATATCTCGTACTATCGTCAATAAAAGTGATGAAGTACTTTTTCCCATTGCGAGATGGCGTTGATTTCATGTCGCAAATATCTGTGTGAATTAAATCTAAAGGACTTGAATTCCTTTCGACAGACTTATACGGATGCTTAGCATACTTTGATTCCACACAGATTTGACATTTTGAGTTAATGCAATCAAATTTTGGAAATACTTCCAAATTAATCATTTTTCGTAATGTTTTGAAGGTTACGTGGCCTAAGCGCGCATGCCATAAAGTGTTTGACTCAACTAAGTAAGAAGAAGCTTCAACTTTATTGATAGGAATAGCTATTACATTTAGCTTAAAAAGGCCCTCATTCAGGTAACCTTTGCCTACATACATATCATTCTTACTTAAAACAACACTATTGGAAACAAATACACACTTAAATCCATTTTTGACAAGAAGTGTTGTAGATACTAAATTCTTGCGAATTTCTGGAACATGGAGAACTTGATTTAAAGTCACAATTTTTCCGGATGTCATCTTCAATGCAATCTTGCCAACTCCCTCAATTTTGGCCGTAGATGAATTTCCCATGAAAAGAGTTTGGTCGGGTCCTGCGGGAGCATAAGAAGAAAATAGTTCCTTATTTGCACAAATATGGTGGGTGGCTCCAGAATTAATCCACTACTCTCTCGGATTTCCTACCAAGTTGCATTCAGACAACATGGCACACAAGTCCTCCACTTTTACCACATTTGCTTGATTCTTATTCTTTTGTGACTCTTTCTTTGGAGCACGGCAATCTATGGCCTTATGCCCGGGCTTTCCACAGTTGAGACAACTACCATTGAACTTTTTCTTGTTCGGGTAATTCTTTGGTCCAGATGCCTTCTTTCTTTTCCTTTTATTTTCCGGTGCTTCCTCAACAATGTTAGCTCCCATTATTGACGAGTTGCCACGTGAATTCTTTTCAGCATTTTTGTTGTCTTCTTCTATCCTTAGACGAACAATTAGATCCTCAAGTGTCATCTCTTTGCGCTTGTGCTTCAAGTAGTTCTTAAAGTCCTTCCATAAAGGAGGTAACTTTTCAATGAAGGCAGCAACTTGAAACGCCTCATTTATGACCATACCTTCAGCAACAAATTTATAATTAATAACACTATCAATATTATTAATAAAATTATTGACTCGGGTCATACCTTCAGCAAGGAGGTCATGCACGATGACTTGTAATTCTTGGACTTGAGTGATGACCGACCTGGTGTCAATCATCTTAAACTCCAAAACTTTTGCAGCAACGAACTTCTTAAGTCCAGCATCCTCGGTCTTGTACTTTTTCTCAAGAGCGTTCCATAACTCTTTTGAAGTTTCCATGACACTATAAACATTATTTAAGCCATCCTCCAAACTACTTAAGATGTAGTTTCTGCATAGGAAATCAGAGTGTTTCCATGCTTCAATTACCACAAATCGTTCAGCCTCAGGAGTATCTTCTCCCACAACTGGAACATCCTCTTTGATGAATCGGTGCAGGATTAGTGTAGTTAGATAGAATAGCATCTTCATCTGCCAACATTTGAAGTCTGTACCGGAAAATTTCCCGGGTTTTTCTGCCGGTATCATTGTATGTGCTGGTCTTGACGAAGCAGCAGCACTCGATGAAGCACCCGTTCCAGCAGCACTTCCATTAATTTGGTTTTCATTCGTCATGTTTCTGCAGAGTTGGAAACAAACAAAACTTTGTTAAATCAGTGAAGTTTTGATATCTTCAAACTGATACCAAACCAAACATACAACACGTAACAATGGTGAAGTTTTTATATACTTCAAACCCGTACATTTATTATTCCGTTAAAGTTTTGATATACTTTAACTGGACAGAATAGTTATTGGAGTAGAAAGCACAAAGGATTTAGTCTCCAAACCAGTATACAAAATATAGATAACAGTTCAATATAAATTTCAACACAGAAACGTTAAATTAAAATTCCTTAAGCTTGTTGTCGATATTGTGTTAAAACAAACTATTAGAAGAAACAGAAAATCTGTAAATGATATGAAATATTCCGAGTCCACAATTTCCTTGTGCGACCTTAAGGAATTTTAACCCCCTCACAAGTTGCCATTGTAATGGATTAAATCCTCCCAGGATGAAACGGAATAAACCTTCCTGCAACAGTGGCAATACTAATTGCAGGATACCAACGAACTCAAAGAACGGAGCAAAATCACACTTACGAATTTGAGAGAGAGACTGCGAAGTAGAATGCAGTATTTTTCAGAAGGAAATTCTGGATTTTCAGTGAGTGAAAAGGAAGCCATGCCTCGGAATTTATAGACAGTGTGATGTCTGTTCAGAAGGGAAATGTAACGTATGGATTATACGTTTCAGTTAATTCCGTTAATGAACTGACTAGCATTTAATTAATTCTTAAATAATTAATTAAATAACTTTTGTCCAAAAATAATCTTATCGATCGTTTTCCAAATCCAAATCCAAATCCAAATCCAAAGCCGAAGCCGAGCCGAGCGACGACGACGGCGCGAGGGTTCATTCTCTTCAACTCCTTTTAAGAGCTCTAAGAAGTGATTCTATATTTATACACACAAGTGTAGTTGTCTTTCACCAATGTGGTACAAAGTTCATGACAAAGCTCACTTGATTCAAATTTTCATTTTCCTCCATTTTATTTCCCACTATTTTTCAATTCACACTCCTTGTCTTTAAAGCCCAATGACTTTAAAGTCCAACATAATGTAGGTGTAAATTCTCCCAATTCGTGGCCTACCATACTATCTGTTATATAAATAGGCAAATGCTCTCGAAATCCTTTGTTCTTATTCTTATTTAAATGTGTGGAATAGACCAAATCATAAGAAAATATGAAAAATCAAGCAAGGGTCTTGATGCCCTTCCTTTGCCCTCTCAGGTTCTTAAGGTCTTCCCTCGTTAAACGAATAAAAAAAAAATAAGGTTGGTTTTTCGTCGTGCTCCTTTTTTTCAATTATAGTGCGGAGAGTTTCAGGCCAGTGAGAGGGAGTGTGGAATAAGGATTGATTTTTACTGTATCCATCGTAGCCAACCCCATCTACCTATTGTAGGAGGTCAATTGTTGCTCCTTCTCTCGAGATTGCAATCCTTATTGACTCGAGCAAGAATTTTCATTAACAGAAATCAAAATATAAAAAAGTAAACACAAAAAAAAAAAATGAGATTGCTTTCTTCGACCATCAATTTCTTGGTTTAGCGTTGTATTGTCAATTCTTGAACTTCAATCTTTGTAACAGCTGGTCACATGGTAGGACTATCGATTTATTGCTTAGAGCTTCTTGGGAAACCTTTATCTCATGTCCAAACAAAGTGTATATATGGTGGGAAAGACTTCCTATCAAATAAATAAAGCAACAATTTACATGATTTATTAGGTTGAGTTATTGATATGGTTCATACACATTATTTATTTGATCTCAAAATGTGAAAAGAAAAAAATTGTTATCCAACTAAACTAAAATATTCAGAAAGCCTAAGAAATCCTCTCAGCTTGTTTGGATGATCGTTACCTATTGTATTGTATCATATTGTTACTTTAAATACGATGTTTATTTTGGTTGTTACTTAAATTTTATTGTATCGTATCGTTAAATCCGTCGTTACGTAACGACGAAATGTGCCACTTTATGTAACGACCGATTTGGTGTGGTTGCATCGTTATCTTGTCTTTTTCTCTCATCTCACCCTTCACTAATATTAAGTAATTTTATTGTATCATTTACCCTACCTATTTATATAATAAATTTATCCCGTATCATAATATTTTTGATTATAATATTACAAATTTATTCTTTATATTGCTGGTGCATGATATCACGAAACAACGATAAACGATACAATATATCGAAACATTGTATTCATCAAACGATACAGTACAATACAATACAATATAATACAATACGATACGATATATTATGAAACGATGTGTAACAATCATCCAAACAAGCTGTAAAGAGAGATCATCGTTGTATAAAAGCTTCAAAAAAAGGGAACAAAAGGAAGATCCTTATAAGCAAAATAAGAAGATAAAAAAATAAAAATAAAAGTTAACTTATATACACTCATAATTTAAATAAAAAAAAATCTTACATCATCTGTGTATTTTTACCGATTAGGACAGATTGTTTGCTTTTTTTGCTAAGTTATTAAGTTAATTTAGTGAAGACAATTAACTTTAGCCTAATTAGGTAATATCACACGAATAGTGTATATATAGAAGTTAAATAAAAAGAAAAGAAAATGAATGGTTGCACCCATTTGGACAAAGAATAGGAAATGGAATGGAGTTGACAAAGTTAAATATGCCACATACTAAAAACCAATAGTGGAATACAAAGTTTTGCCTTAAATGGGGCCACATGTAGGCGATCTTGGAGCTTAGATTCTCATTTAACTTTTTGAAAGTGACACAAGAATAGAATTTTCAGGAAAATATCAAAATGTCTTTAGCTTTCCGATTTTAAAATGAGTTTCTTTTAGGTAAGATGTTAGGGATATTAGTGGAATCGAATATTATTTTGATTCTATGAATAAACAAATACTAATCAAACATATACTTTATTGTTATTCGGTTGTATCCATTACTTTTTTGTAATTTATTATTTTGGGAAACTACTTTTTCTAGACATCACAAGTCAAAAAGATACAATACGACGATGGACCTTCTTAACTTTTAGTTTCGGCTTAATTACATGTTATACCATGACTTGAGTTAGTTTCTGTCCCAATCCAAAACTCATTAGTCGTGAAGACATCTAACTCAACCCGCTAGGTAAGCTAACTAACAGTCAACATAATCTAAAAGAGATTTATAAGAAAACACTGAAGAATGATCTAAGCATTTATCAATAACCTAAAGATTCGTCGTACAAATCAAGAGCTTCTAATACTTAGAATTTTTTTTAAAAATAAAACTGTTATGCAAAAAATACATCATTTTTTCGAAGTTTACATAAAAATTTTTAGCAAGATCTAAAGTTACCAAGGACAAGTGGTAGCTATAACCGGAACGCAGGTACATCATCGATGCCAGCTCCCGCCATACACAACAACTCCAGCCCCAAAATCTGCACACATGGTGCAGAAGTGTAGTATGAGTACAACTAGGAGTGGCAAACGAGCGGGTCGGATCGGATATGGTTCGAGTTGGAAACGGGTAACGAAAAAATAGATAAATTATCCGACCTCACTCATATTTAATACGGATAAAAAATGGGTTAACTAGCGGATAATATGGGTAACCATATTATCCACAACTTCTTGCATGTGATCACTTTTGGGAGAATTCTTAGTCTCCCTAACTTGAGGATCCTCCAATTTGAGGCTTTACAAATGTAAAAGTTAGACCCATTGGTTATCCATTGGTTACTCATTGGTTATCCATTTTCTAAATGAATAATATGGTTCTTATCCATATTTGACCCGTTTTTAAAAAGTTCATTATCCAACCTATTTTTTAGTGAATAATATAGGTGGTTAACTACTTTTTAAAACCATTTTGTCACCCTTAAGTACAACCGACCCTATGTAACCAGTAAGTATCTTGTCTAACTTCGGTGAAGTAGTGACGGGGCTTTTTACTTAAAAGATACTCACTGATATAACCTATGCAGTAGACTAGCAATAGAAACGATACTAGAACATAACAAAAAAAGTACAAGAACAAATATGCGAAGCAGTAAATGATTACTATAAGAAATCACGGTCAATATCTCTCAATATCACAACCAGTTCATTCCTTAAGGAGGTAACCAACAAACCACATTAGTAAATTCATAACTTTCATAGTGAGAGAAATGTACTCAAGATATCAATCAAATGGCACGGTAACACCCTTCGTGCATTTATCTCATCCTCACCAGATATATGTATGAAATACCAACCAAGTGAAAAAAAGCCAATAATCGAAACGACAAAGACTGAATTACACAGGTAGCAATAACGAACAAGACAATACATATGGATAACAATAACAAACTAGGTGAGATGCATAGAAGTAATGATAGCGATTAAGACAGAAGAACACAAATTTTACTAACATGGTAGAAGGCTTAGATGTAGATATAACAAACATGAAGGAAGCATGATCTTTATAAGCTAAAAAATAGAATGCATGGATAACTAACATAATAAAAGGCTTAGATATAGATATAACAAACATGAAGGAAAGCATGACCTTTATAAGCTAAAGAAATAGAAGGCATGTATAACTAACATGATAAAAGGCTTACACGAAAAGTGCAATAATTGAGGTAAGGCATAGATGTAGATATGAAACACTAGAAGAAAGGAATGAAATTAACAAGTTAAACAGATAAAAAATATGGATAATACGACAACAATTGATGTAAAAGACAAAGGCAGAACATCAACGACAAGTCACATAGAAAACATAGGTGCAGCAATAACAGCTCAAGATAAAAGCATGGATTTATACAGAAGGAAAAAATATCACAATAGAATGCATGTCTCTCGTCCTCGCCTACACGGAAACACCATGCGTTCCATGAACACATAATATAAAAATAAGGACACGACATCAGCCTTCATGCTTTTACTCTCATCCTCACATGATAATGTAAATAAAATGCCACGCCATCACCCTTCGTGCTTTATACTCTTCCTCATATGGTAATGTATATGCAATATCATGACATCACACTTTCTGCTTTTCACTCTTCTTCACCAAGTACATAATATCAATAACAAGCCAGGTAGGAATGTCACGACCCAAAATCCAGCTAATCATTATGGAACCTAACTCAACCCGTTAGGTAAGCCAATTAGCAACAATCCAATTCAAAAGAGATTTACTGAGAGAAATAAAGATAATATAACTGAACTTTTATACAAGGAATTTCTCAAGGACTGATAGTACAAATCATGAGCTTCTAAGATTTAGAGTTTACAAAGTTGAAATGCTAAAGCTACCAAGAATAAGAGGCAGCTATTACAGGAATGTTGGTACATCTTCAAATCCAGTTCCCATCTTACACAATAACATCAACATCTAACATCTGCAAGCAAGGTGCAGAAGTGTAGTATGAGTACAACCGGCCCCATGTACTCAATAAGTAACAAACCTAACCTTAGGTTGAAAGTGGTAACGAGATGGAACAAATGTCAGAGTCCAATACCAATAGCCAACAACAACTCATAACAATATAATAAAAGTGGTACAGAAAATAACTCAGAGATATAATGCCCAGCTCGTTTATAGTTCCAAAAAATAGGCATGCTTTCAAGTATAAAAGTGAAAAACCCAAACTTTTAATGAAATCACCAAAATATGAGTAAATCTGAAAATTATGATTTTTCCCCAAAAACTTTCAACAACAGTTAAGATGTTTCTTTATCAAATGACATGAAGAAAGTATATCTCTATGACTACATATCAATGTATACGTGAAGTAATGAATGACGCAATACCGTTCGACATGAGAAAAATGCATCTCTATGTCTGTATGTTGAGTGTGCACGTCAAATGAAATGCAACACAATGATAAAACCATATGCATACTCTCAGAGTATGAATTAACTCAGACCTCTCAGTCACTCATTACTCACAATCACTCACTCTTCACAGTCACTCACTCCTCCTAATCACTCGGCACTCGCACTTAGTAGGTACCTGCACTCACTGTGGGTGTGCGGACTCCGGAGGGGCAGATCCATCCCAAGCGCTACAATAAGCCAATCATGGCATGAATCAATAAAGCCTGCTGCGGCGTGCAGCCCGATCCCATAAATATCACTCACAAGCAGGACCTCGGCCTCACTCAGTCATCAATCTCTCCAGTCTCTCGGGCTCCAAATGTCATGAAAATCATCCCAAAAATGATGATATGATGTATCAATAAATAGCAACTGATACTGAGATATGATATGCAAATGGATGAGTATGACTGAGTATGTAACTGCAATTTAAGAAAATAACTCCACAGCAGATATGACATCGCTGGGTCCCAACACAATAAGCATATAGCCTAAACACGATTTCTAACATGATCACAACTCAATTACTCAAACACGTAGAAATATCATGGATAAAAACAAGATTAGGTAACAATACCACATAAACAACCGAGCCATAATTCACACAGTGCATGCCCACACGCCCGTCACCTAGCATGTGTGTCACCTCAACAGCAAACACATAACGCGTATATTCAGGGTTCATTCCCTCAACACCAAGTTTACAAGTTTTACTTACCTCGAACAAGCCAAATCCAATACCGAGCAAGCCAAACGATGCTTCAAAAATTCCATCCCACGTGTACCGTACTCCGAACAACTCAAAATTAGCCAAAACCAACTCAAGAACATCAAATAATTCAAAAGAAAATAAACCCAATTGATAAAGGTCGAATCTTTAATAAAAAATACTCGAAGTCAACCAAAAAGTCAAATCTGGGCTCGTACCTCAAAACTCACAAAATTCGACAACCCATTCAATTTTGAGTCTAACCATACTAATTTCACTCAAATTCGACTCTGAATCGATGCTACATACTCAAAAATTCACATTATAAAATTTTAGACAAACCCCCAAATTTCTCTTTTGAAATCATCAACGAAATGCCAAAAACGAGGATAGATTCATGAATATAATCAAAATCTAGTAGAGAATACTTAACACAATCCATATGGTGGAAATCCTGTTGAAAATCGCTCAAATCCTAGTTCCGTAGCTCCAAAAATGTTGAAAATGAGCTTATAAAAAACAATTGCCCTATAAAAACACTAAAGTGGTCGCTAAAAGTCCAAATCTGGTCGCTAAAGGAACCAAATCTGGTCGATAAAGGTGCGCACCAAAAAAGATTCTAGTAAACCTCATGTGAACTCAAAACTCGATGATTCTTGCTTCTATGAGTCACAAATAATAATATGAACCTAATCGTTCAGTCAAAACTCAATTTGGAGCTCATTTGCTCAATGTGATACCAACTTCACTCGTTAAATAATTAACTCATGCTTCATAGTAAAACCCCAATCGTGACTTAATAAAATTAGACCAAACATTTCAGATCATTCCTATAAATCATTATCGAACTCCCGAAAGTTTCAAAATTGAATTCTGATCTCAAGAATTAAGAAAATGGACCTTTGGATCATTATATGCTTATGCTCAAAACAATGCCAAAACACCAAACACGTTAAAAACCCATCTGAAACTCAGGCGAGCCCCATGGGATCCCAACCAAATATACCAACAAGTCCTAAAACTTGATACAAACTTTCTCGAGCGATCAATGTCACACCTCCTTTTTACCACCCCGGATTAATGAAGGGTAATAAGGGAGTTTTTCCACTTTAAGTGACATTATTCGGATTTGGGATTTATTTATTTTTTCCAGAGTCGCCACCCGGATTTTTGACGATTCTCCGGGACACCGTGTTATTTAAAAATCCCAAACCGAGAAACTTTGACTCTGTTTTAATTTGTCTGCGACCAGAAATCCGAGTAACGAATTCTGTTAACCCGGGAGAAGGTGTTAGGCATTCCCGAGTTCTGTGGTTGTAGCACGGTCGCTTAACTATTAATATTTGGCATAATTATCTGATTATTTGCATGTTTTAAACCTATTGTGCTTTTTAGCCTTTTTTTCATTTTTTGGCCGCTTTTATGGATTTATCTTGAAACAAGTCACGATGGCGTGCACTTGTTTGTTTTTGGACATATTATAACTGCGACATATGAAATGCACCCGCAATTACAACATGTGATTTTTATTAAAATTTGAAGTTGAAGACGGGGACATGACTTGTCGCACCCGAGTGTAGATTACGTAGTCAAGACTATGGTCATGATAGTTTTAAAGTGCCTATTTGAGGCGATGTTTGATTATTCTTCAGGTTTTTCTATTTGAAATAACATTTTTGTTTCAAAATCAATTAGGACGTTTATGGATTTATCTTGGACAATTTACGATGGCGTACACTTGTTGTTTTTGAACACATGGAAATCATGTCACATGAGATGCACCCGTGGTTGCTACATGCGTTTTAGTAGTTGTTTGGAGTGAGGGTCGGGGGCATGAGTTGCCACTCCCGAGTGTAGTTTATGGTAATTTGAGATAATAGTTGATTCTTTTCCAAATTTCAACCTAAAGATGTATTTTTCAACCTAAAGGATATGTGAAAGATTGTTTAAGCTTAAATTCTAAAGGACACAAATCTTGGGCTATGGCCGTATTTAGCCCAAGTTATTAGTTAACTCTTTTGGACAATCCCAATTGTGGCTAATTTATAGGGAGGTCACTAGTTTTAGGAAGTCCAACCAAGTCCTAATAATCTTTACTTTTCATTTTGATGAATAAATAGGAAATATGGTAATCAAAATACATGTTCATTCATACATGCACTTATGAGCATAACACAACGGATTTTCTTTTTTTTAGGCGGCCTGAACATAAATCTAAAATATATATATATTTTTTTTAAATAGATTGACAAGGCAAAATCATGCTACTTTCAGAACTTTTCTGATTTCTAGCAAAAATATCGAACCACAGGCAGTCTTATTAATTTTGAGACAATGATTCTTATCAATTTAAAACAAATTGATCTCATGTTTCTAAAGTCTTAAAATTCACACATGTATACATTGATTTTTCACAGATTTATAAGACACAAAATAGACTAAAGATAATCTACTGACTTTATTTATGTCGAAACTCTAACTGAACTTTGAGACAACCATTTTTTTTAGATCCAGGGAAGTGTTTTTTTACAGATTTTACATACGTTCTTTGCCTAATGTCATTTTCAGAATAGATAGAATGTAAATTCAAATTTTAGGAAAACATGAATAAAACTGAAATTAAGTGTACAGTCCAGTCCTTATTACAACTAAAAGTATATATAGAAAAGTTGTAATTACGCTATTACAATGATCTTAATTAAATACACAAATTCTAATAGTAAGAAGAAAATAATAAGAACAATATTAGCTGCTGCTCCTGTCAAAGCCAGCAACTTTCATGCTTTTCAGATCTGTATTCTTCGGCTTTTAGTCCCAACTAGACCATATAGAACTGATGTGCGCTATAAGAGGCTGAATCTGATCATTACAAGGATCAGATCCAATCCTTTACATGCTGCTCCCCATAATGATATAAGATACAAGTCGTCCAAACCAACATAAACATCTTATGGGGTGCATCTGACCATTAAGGGTGATGGCTCTATTACGACTTCATGGATATGGAATTAATCCCAGAAGCCTTTTTGAGAGATAAATCTACAGTTATAATCACATCTAGATGAACAGTCACCTTTTAACCAGTAATTACAGATGCAGTGGAAGGAACATCCATATGTTTTATACATTTTTTCTTAGGTTGAATCTGACTATAAAGGAGAGTCTCATTCAAACTTTCAAATGCAATCTCATTTGCCTTTTTTAACAACCATAGTACTGCTTCAAACAGTATTCCTTTGGAAATTTTGACTATTCTTGGCTTTTTAAAGACTGAATCAGACCATATAAGGGTTCAGATTCTTTACTCTATAGCCCTTTTAACTACATGTTGTATACCCTTTAGAGGGTGAATTTCAAACATCTATCCTACTGTTTTATGCACTATTATGGGCTGAATTTGACCATTGGAAGGTCAAATTCATCTACCCTAATGCTGATACTAAACTATCTAGAGATTTGCTTATTGAATCTCTCTATTGATCAAAGAGACTCAATTGAAAAACATATTTTTCTGCACTCTTATAGAGAGCCTGACCATAGAGAAGGTCAGATTCTACACCTCAGTACAACCTTATTTTTAATATAGAACTATGAATATCTGCCATGTTTATATACATTTGGCCAGAAATAACAGAATGTTTCAGCAAAGAGACAGCAACAACACCAACAATATTCATCACATTCAAACAGGTTCATTAATGTACTAATAAACATCTATACAGTCACATGTACATAAAGCAAGAGAGATAACCTTATTTCATCAATGACCAACTAATTTAAGCAGAAAGAAGAAGAAGAAGAAGATTCTAATTCAAGAAATTTCATTAAGAAAGGATGAGTTAAATACATACCTTTTAAGAGAGAAACAAACAAAGAGACTTGACCAAATAAAGGTCAAGTATGAACAGCAAGAAGGAAGAGAGATCAGCAAGCAGCAAACAGAAAAGACCCCCAAGAAAACCAACCAGTCCAAAACAAGAATAACCCAGAAATCTTGAGTGTGGATATTTTAAGTAAGAACTTCCAGAAAACCAAATTCAGCCAAAAGGGAAGATAGCAGCTCAACTAGGCCCTCTACTTATGATACTTGTTTTTTATCCAAAGGGAACCAGATTCAAAACCTTTTAAGTGAGACAGTATTTCTGAAAAAATTTGGGAAGGATTCTGTATCCCAGCAGCTCAAAAATTTGAAAATTCTAACTCCCCAGTGTCAAAAAATTCCCCTCCATTCACCTCTAAAAAGAGGGTCTACTTATAGGATATTTGGGAATAGGATATTCTTTGAATATTCCCTATCCAATACTGAAATATAGTACCAAAACAGTACATAGGGCAGCTGTCAACCCTATCTTTGGGATAGTTGCCCCTATTCTAGAACATTCTTACCTATTGAAAGACTCTATTAACCTTAAAATTCCGATTTCCTAAATCTACATTACCCATTGTACCCCTTGAAGTCCCTGAATTTACCATTGGGTAATCAAGGTTAAGCTCACTTTGGGTTATTATTTAACTCTAGTTAACTAACACTAGTTAGGTTCACTAGTTAACTAAGCATTTTGGTTAGTTAACCCCAAATATGTTCTTTAGTTAACTATTAGTTGTTCTTGACTAAGGTTGAGTTAATTAATTAAAGATTAATTGATTAAATGCCTAGAGTTAGTTTCATACTACTTACTTATGTTTAAATCAACTAATTGAAGTAAACCAATCAGTTTTGACTTCTTAAATTAAGTTAACTGTTTTAGTTTAATTAAGTCAAACTCACTTACCTAAAATCAGAAAACTCAACTAATTATCAAGCCTAGGTTAAATAATTTGTTCTAGTTAATTAATCCTAAATTAATTACCTTAGGCAGATTTTAGGACTTAGTTAGTCAATAAAAAATGGTTAGTTTATTAGATTGCTTCTTGATCTTAGCTAATTATATTAGTAACTAAACTCTCCATGAAATTATGAGCCTAATTAACTACTAAATTAATCTAGGTGAATGATTATTCTTCACATTATACTAAGGTTAGGGTGAGTAATCAAATAGGGATGGACACTAGCATTTAGAGAGGAGATAAACGACAGTAAAGGTATTCTGGAGGACTTAAGCATGAACCAATAAAGCTAATTATTAATTTTAAACAAGTGGAACTTTTAGTAAATCAATGGTGATTAACAGGAAAACCTAAATGACTAAACATGGTTGCAAAAACAGTCTGAAATGTGCATGGCATGTTAAATACTAAATCAATCAAATCGAAGGTAATGCAAATCCAAACAGAACAGTCATACACAATGACGAAAACTAATTACTTAATTGACGAGAATAGAATCAAGACATGACTGTCACGAAGCACATTTAGAGTTTAAACTAACAGGTGGAAGAAAGCGACGAAAGAAAACAAAATATCTAAACAGTGATACAACAAAAATAATTAAACTATAACATATTCATGCTAATAGCACAAAGACAGTTAAAAGGGGAAGAGGGGATACCCGTAAAAAGGGTTTTTTGGCCGGGAAAGAGAAAGGAGGTCGTTGGACCGTACCAGATCCAGTGGGGTTTGAAAATGAATCAAACCTTCATGAATAAATTTCTCTAGTTAAGAGCAATCGACCCATGAAGGTATGAACCATTGATTATTCTCGAATCGGCGGGGGAGTAGTTTTTGGGGTTTTCAGATTTCTTAGATCTGAAACTGGTGCAAATCGACTGGGTTTTTAGGGAAACCAGCAATGCGAGGTGGTAGAGGGGATGATGGGGATTGTCTAGTGAGAAGTTGGGGTTGATTGGAGGTCGTCCGCCACCGGTAGGTGATTTCCGGTGGGTGGAGCAAGGTAGAAACCCTAAGCGGCTAGTGTTTTTAGAGAGAAGAGAGAGAGAGAGAGAGACGGACGAAAGGGAAAGGGAGGGGGTTAGAATTCTAAGTGAATGGGGGGGGGTAGGGTTTAGTTTGGACATTTATACAGTTTTGGGGGGTGAGTTTCTGGCCGTCCGATCAATTTCGATCAATGGCCAGGATTCAATTGTTTAAACCAAACGGGGTCGTTTGGAAGGGTGTTGGGGCAGGCCGGGTAAAGGGGGTTTTGGGCCTGGGTTGTTTTAGTTTGTAGGGATTGTGTTTGGGCCTAGGTAGTTTCAAGCCTAGGTCCGAAATTGGTTTTTTTTTCCTCAATTAACTAACTAATTAACCTAAATAAGTCCAAATCTAATTTAATCCAACAAATATTAGCAACTAATTTTAAACCTTATTTTTCATCTATTTACATATTAATTAAGAATAAAACAAATAATTATATATTCTTAATTAAATCTATGATTTATCGAATAAAAATGATTAATTTTTATAGTAATTTGTTATTAAAAACTACATTACATTAAATACTCATCATTCGTCTATTATTTAATTAATTATAAATAATAACTTCATAATTCCTTGATAATAGTGATGCAAATTTTAATAATTTTGAAAGATGAATTATGGATATGCAAAAATGCAAGTAATTCACAATTATTTACTGAAAAATCAACAAAATTCATGAAATCAATTGATTTATTGAGAATTTTATAGGATGATACGGCGAGAAAAAATCACATGCTCACAGCTGCCCCTCTTTGCTCAGAAACACGAAGAGTTTTCGGGCAAAGACAAAATGAGCAGCAATAAACGACTTTTACCTATTCATATGTTCCATTGTGAAGCGTTTTTGAAGAGTTTGACCGAACCCTGCTTCAAAGGTTGCCTACATATCCTTGGCTATAAAGGAATCAGGTCAGTGTAGTTCTGAAAGTTTTGGTAGCTGGGACTACCGAGTAACTGTGGTTTCACTATGGTTGCTGCTGTTACTGCTTGCTGATCTCCTTATTACACCCAAGTACAATACGAAAGACTAACTAAAACCTATTAGCTGCTAAATTACAAGATTCCTATCTAGGACTGGGTCTTG
>ML351070.1:0-10244 GCA_005239505.1 Nicotiana paniculata
TCCTTGATATACAACTTCGCATAATCTTCAGCTGTGTAAGTTGTCTTAACTGGAAGAAAATGGACTCATTTTGTAAGTCGATCAACTATCACCCAGATGGAGTCAAATTTATGATAAGAGTGAGGTAATCCAATAATGAAATCCATATTAATCACCTCCCATTTCCAGGTCGAAATCTCTATATTCTGAAGCAATCCACTGGTTTTCTGATGTTCGATTTTTACTTGTTGACAAATAGGACACTAGGCTACAAATTCTGCAATAGACTTCTTCATGTTATCCCACCAACACTGCTCCTTAACATCACATCTTTGTCGAGCCGGGATGGATGGAATATCGGGATTGATGAATCTCAATCATAATCTTTTCTCTCAACCCTCCCATATTAGGCACACATAATCGGCCCTGGTATCTCAGTGCTCTATCTACTCCGATATCAAAATCCTTACTTTTACATTGCTGAATGCTCTCTCTCAATCGTACTAAGGTAGGATCTTCATATTGTTGTGCTTTTACCTCGGCTACCAAAAATGATTATGATGTATTCTGTACAGTAACACCTCCATCATCAGAGTCTAACAATCTGATTCTCATATTGGCTAGCTGATGAAGCTCTTAGTCAACCCCTGTCTACCTGCCTCAGTGTGTACTAAGGTTTCCATTGACTTACGAGTGAGAGCGTCCTCCGCAACACTGGCTTTACCAGGATTGTACAATATCTCGACATCGTAATCTTTCAGTAATTCAAGCCACCTACGCTGCCTCAAATTCAACTCCTTCTTCTTGAAGATGTATTGTAAACTCTTGTGATCTGTGTAGATGTCAACATGGACGCCGTACAAGTAGTGCCGACATATCTTCAAAGCATATATTACTTCATCCAATTCCAAATCATGGGTCGGGTAGTTCTTTTAATGCTTCTTCAATTGTCTTGATATATAAGAAATCACCTTCCCATGTTGCATCAATACACACCCCAAACCTATACTTGAGGCATCACAATATACCACATAACCTTCTGTTCCTTCTGGGAGAGTGATCACTGGTGCAGATGTCAATCGATTCTTTAACTCCTGAAAACATCGTTCACAAGCGTCAGACCACTGGAACTTAGTAGCTTTTTTTGTTAAATTAGTCAATGGTGCTGATATAGAGGAAAACCCTTCTACAAATTGCCTATAATATCCTGCTAGCCCTAGAAAGATGCGGACTTCTTATGGTGTTGTAGGTCTCAGCCAATTCTTTACTGCATCGATCTTTTGAGTATCGACACTAATACCCTCGTCAGATATCACATGGCCAAGGAATGCTACTGAGTTCAGCCAGAAGTCACATTGGGAGAGCTTAGCATATAACTTACGATCTTGAAGCGTCTGTAATACTATCTGCAAGTATCCGACATGTTCCGCCTCCGAACGAGAATACACCAAAATGTCATCAATGAATACGATCACGAACACATCAAGATAGGTCCTGAATAAAGTATTTATGAGATCCATAAAAGCTGCTGGGGAATTTGTTAGACCGAACGACATCACCAAGAACTCAAAGTGCCCATATCTTGTCCGGAAGGCCGTCTTTGGAATATCTTTCTCCTTAACCCTCACCTGATGATACCCTGAACGTAAGTAAATCTTGGAGAAGTACTTGGCACCCTGGAGTCGGTCAAATAGGTCGTCAATCCTTGGAAGTGGATACTTGTTCTTTATAGTAAGCTTATTCAACTGTCGATAATCGATACACATCCTTAACGATCCGTCTTTCTTCCGCACGAACAGGACTGGCGCACCCCAAGGTGAAGTGCTAGGCCTAATGAATCCCTTATCCAGCAAGTATTTCAACTAAACCTTCAACTCTCACAACTCTGCTAGGCCTATCCTATATGGAGAAATAGATATGGGTCGAGTGTCAGGCAACATATCAATGCTAAACTCAATATCCCTTTCAGGAGGAAGGCCTGAGAGTTCATTTGGGAAAACATCTGGAAACTCATTGACCACGAGGACTGATTGTAGAATAGGTGGATTCGCCTCCACATCCCTAAAATGAAAGAGATGATAAATGTAACCTTTTGAGATCATCTTCATTGCCTTAATATAGGAAATAAACCTACCTTTCCGTATAGCGATGTTCCCCTTCCATTCGATGACGGGTTCATTAGGAAATTGAAATATAACCATCTCCGTACGACAATCAACATTTGCATAGCATGAGGCCAAACAGTCCATTCCCATTATCATATTGAAATCAACCATTTCTAATTCAAATAAATTCACCGAGTTTTGACGACTACAAATCATCACTGTGCAACCTCTATATACCCTTCTCGCAATCATAGAATCTCCTATCAGAGTAGATACAACAAATAGTTTACTTATCAATTTAGGTTCAACGCCAAACTTATTAGCCACAAAGGGTGTAACATATGATAATGTAGGTCCCGGATCAACCAACGCATATACATTGTAAGAAAACACAAACAATATACTTGTAACAACATCCGGAGATGACTCGAGATCATGTCGACCTACTAGAGCATAGGTTTGATTTTGAGCACCACTCGAACTCGGCACTGAACCTGTACCTCTACCAAGACCTGTCGGCTGCAGAAAACACCATGCCGGAGGTCGAACTGATGAGGAAGAACCAGACATAGATCCACTCGGCTAAGCCATACCACCACCTTCTCTGTTAGGACAATCCTGCATCATATGGCCAAGTTGTCCGCAAGAATAGCATGCATCAGAACCTCGATGGAACATGCCAAAGTGGGCCTTTCCGCACTAATCGCAACAGGGTGTTGGGGGTCTCGTTTGACTAGTATCCTTATGATATTGCGAGCCTGATGCCCGCGAACTCTGACCTGGACTAGAGTAGGTAAATTGATCATACCGAGGCCTCTGAAACTATAGAGGAGCACTAGCTACAGGTGGTGCTGAACTCCTCTAAGACTGGGGCCTGACACTGCCTCTGAAGTAATGAGAATACCCTACAAATATCGCCCTCTTATGCTGGCCCCTATCCTTCTCCTTATTTTCCCTTTGCTGGCGCTTACGGTCCTCTAGGGTCTGGGCATAAGCCTGAATATGGGAAATATCCATGCCCTCCACCAAGGAGGTTGTCGTGCACTCATTTATCAGTTGTGGTCCCAACCCTTTGACGAACATATGCACCCTATCACTCATCTAGGCCACCATAAGGGGAGCATATCTTGCTAAAGAATCATACTACATATTATACTCTCGCACACTAATTTACCTTGTCTAAGGTTTAGGAACTTATCAGCTCTATCTCGTCGTATCTCAACTGGAAAATAGTGTCGAAGAAAGGCCTCATAAAATTCCTTCCACATAGTTGAAGGGGCGTTCCGACCCTTGGATATCTCCCAACTATCATAACAGAAAACTGCTAAATCTCGTAACTGATAAGAAGCCAACTCTACTGCCTTTGTATCAGTAACATGCATAACCTGCAGTTTACGATGAATCTGATCAATAAAAGTCTGCGGGTCCTCCTTGGGGTCTGATTCATTAAACACTAGAGGGTGTAGATTAATAAAATCACAAACACTCATACTAGTCGGTTCATCAACAGCACCGGTATTTTGCCTCTGAGCCTGAGCAGCTACTAAGCTAGTCAACAACTGCACCGTACTCTGCATATCCTGGTCTGTAGTGCCAGATGGAGGAACTGGTGGTGTTGGGTGCCTCCTAATATCCTCTGGAGGAGACAGAGTAGATGAGCTGTGAGACGGTATCTCACTCTAAGCCTCACTTTGGCATGCTCTGGCTTGAGGCACCGGACTGGTACCCTCTCTCGCACTTGTATCAAGTCGTGTACTAATCGCTTTCTTACTAGTCGAAGGTATCACTGAAAGAAAACAAGTTTAATATTAGAGACGAACATCAAAGACTCAACTCTATGCACGATCTAGATTCAGGAAGAAGGTAACAACCCTAGATGTCATATAGTCTCCTGATTAAAAATGTGGCGTGCTACATATCTTTAATCAAGACTCTATTAGACACTACTCATAGACAACCCCTAGGACTGACTTGCTCTGATACCAAGTTTGTCACGACCCAAACTGGAGGATCATGACTAGCACCCGGGCCATACTTGCTGAACGTACATTTTATCTAACCTTCCTTAATATATTTAAAGGCCGACGAGATCAATATAAATGGTTGATATAGATCATGAAAACCCAATAATGAACGATAATGGCAAGAACATACATAACATGGGATGACAAGACTGCCAAGAAACTACACATAAGGTACGAGCTACCACGCTGCCATGAAAGACTATAAAACAAAATCAACCGACAAGGTATACCAAACCATACATGAGTCGACGCCTGTCTATGAGCCTCTAAAGGAGCATAAATGCTACAACATTACCGGAACATGGCCCCGACATTCGCATACTTTTTATAACAAAAATGCATACCAAGAACACGATAAGTCCGGAAAAGGGATCTCACCAATAATCGCTGAACTAGGAAGCCTACTGTGGTGGGGGAGCTGCGTCTACCTGTCTATCAGGACCTGTAGCACGACATGCAGCGTCCACAAACAAAAAAGATGTCAGTACAAATAAAGTACTGAGTATGTAAGGCAGGAAAGTATAAGTAAGAACAATAATGTAAATAAGGATAGAGAATATACAACCTCTAACATCTAGGCACCTCTGAGGGTTATTGACATGAAATGTGTGATACATACATATATATACATAAAAGTTTAAAACATACGCCTTTGTGGGAAAAATCATCATCATATCGTACCCGGTAGTGATAGGCTCGGTAAAACGTACCCGACCACGTGGAGCTCGGTAAAATCCAACTGATCGGTGGTTGCACAATTGGTGCCATACTCGGCCAACTATAGCGCGGCTCGGTAGAGTAAAATAGATACACACACACACACACACATACACACACACACACACACATATATATATATATATATATGTGTGTGTGTGTGTGTGTGTGTGTGTGTGTGTGTNGTTCCATAAGAAGGGAAACATTGTAAGTACTGCTAACTTCTAAGAGTAGAGTATCTTAAGAAGCTCGTTCATTGCATTGTGTACAATCAGAGTCTTGCAAAAGAAGAAAAGGTATAGCCTCACATACCCTGTATATATACTACCCAACTTCAAGCTATGAAAATGTCTCAACTCCTTAGTCTACAGTAAGAGAAATGACACTATCAGTATCGTTTGTCGTAACTATTATGTATCGACCACAACCTATTTTACGATGAAACTGACAGCACCTTCCCTATATATATGACTTAACACAAGTCAAAAAAATCACCAAACAGCCCAAGAAACATCAATAATAATCAGATTGAGCCTCCCAAAACAGTCCACCAACCAACAACATTACTACCAAGCCTTTCGATATATATTTCACAAGTTCTAGCTTCAATGACTTAGCTAAAACTTGGAAAATCTTAAATACATGAAGAATAATAGGTTCCTTACCTTTAAACAGAAATAACAACTCCAATTTAACCTTAATTTTCCACGAAATATCCCTTCTATGCTGCCGCAAGAACAAGGAAGCGAAACTAGCAATCAATTAGGGGTTTTCGGCACTAGAATCACTTTATAAGACGTGAAATCACCTAGAGTTGATATTAAAAACTTGAGGGAGTATTTACAGATCATAAACTACTTAAAACCACCTCCCACACGAGCTGAAACAACACATAAATCAGCAACACCTAGAAGAACAAGAAACTTACTAGCGCCGCGGGATTTCCGACACTTGATTTGTGTTGTTTGCCCTTTGTTTTAGTCTTGGATCATGAGAGAAACTTGAGAGAGTGTTTTTAGGGTTCTAAGGTCAGAATATACTTAAAAATAATGACTAAAAACGGATTTGAGCCATCTTATATATATCAATATGTTTTAAACCACCTATGTGGGCCCCATAGAGAGCTGCTTGCACAGTCTCGCAAATATGTGAATATCACTATACTGCAAGATCGTATCGACAAACGGTTTAATGTGTTGAAAACTAGACTCATAGATATTCAATTTTGTGGGTATATCACCATGTAATTCCAAGTAAATTTGGATAAAAGCTTAGTAACATTTAACCTAAAGTTTAAGTAAAATTATGAACATAAGTTGCGGCAACTTTTGTCGAATTTTGTTTCGTAACTCGTTTGACTTCAAAACTTATGAAACATATATTATATATTCAAATACCTTAAAAAATGACCTCTTGAGAATATTAATCACATGTAGGTTTACCCAAAAATACGGGTTACAACACCCTTGATTCGTTGAACTTCTAATACTTGTTAACCACCCTTATACACCCTTGTATCATTTAAGACCAGTAGGATTAACTTCTTATCATCTCAAAGATAATCTCTTCTCAGATTTATGTCAACTAACTTATGGCATGAAGAAACGTACTTAATATGGGTTGTAACATTTATGAGACTGAAGAAGGCCATCCTATCAAGCTAGCTTCAAAGTGCGGACCGCACAACCTCCGGAGGGGAAATCCTATCAAGCTAGCTTCATTGATTCATGCCTAATTGTCGTAGTCTCTACTTGAGAAAGAGAGACTAAGTGTAGTAATACTTGGCTAACAAGAAATTGGGGTGAACTCAAGAAATTGATAGCCCCAATTAAGGGGTCGAATCTAGAGATAGTAAGACCCGACTTGAGCAATTATCACTTTTTTTGTGAAATACCCATTTGGACTTGAGAAAGCCAAAATTAAAAAAAAATCACTCAAAATAATGAGAGGTATAGAGTGAGTAATCGCGTGTGATTGCTATATTGTATCCCGACCAATAAAATATGCCCTACATCTATCAATCTGTTAGGTAACCAACTGGGCGGGCGTCAAGACCTTGGATCTTTTATAACCTGAAAACAACAATACCAAAAACATTGTCTCTTAGCTTTACAATTACAAGCATTAGCATAAAGATTAGAAGTACAAAAAAAACAACTGAATATGTGGAAGTGCAATCTTGGGCATGTCATATACTTAGACTAGATATATACCTAATCCAACATAAAGCTCTATGTGGAATCGGCCCCGAATCACGTTGAGTATTTATAATTGCATCGACCGCCTCACTATCCCAGTTAGCGGTGTGAGTTTGGGTGACATCAGGTATGTATTATACACTCTGCATAATTTGGAATAACTATATTTGGATCATGATTAAAAGAAGAGTCCCACTTAATCCCGAATCCTTTTTGGACTTACCCGCTAAAAATGAACCAGTTCCGTTCAAAAGAAGTCATAACTGCATTAAGTGCCTACATCTTAGGGATAGACTCCAACANCTACTGAGTCTGGAAAGGTTTTGCTAAAAGTGAAAAAGGAAAAGAAAAGGAAAGTGAGGGTGCTCGGAGTACTGTGAGGGGTAAGGGAAACATAGTAGCTGGTTCTTCACCCACTCCTGTTAGTCTAACTAAAGAATCGGGTGCAATGGTCGTTTGGGGTGAGGAATCTGCTGAAATAGAGGAGAGTGTGAGAAAAACAGGGGGAAGTGGGTCTGGAGAAGCTGCTGAGGGGCTGGTTCAACTTGGAAAAAATATAGATAAATCTGTTCCATCTGAACAGGGAACCCTCGTAGACCTACTGAAAAGGGTGACTGAAAGTTACAATCCAAATAAGAAAGGAAGTTTAGGAGTTAAAACCCCTGGCATTGCTAGGGAAAACAAGAAAGCTGCATCTTCTATCCATGTTGAAATTCCTCCCACAAGAGGAAGAGCCACAAGAAGTCAGAAGAAGCAGAGTGAGGCTGAACTGGAGAAAACCTTAGCATAAAGTAAAAGAATAGCTGCTGCTAAGGGAAAGAAAAGGGTAGGTGAGCCTGTTGAGGCTGTTGAAATTGATGAGATGGACCTAGTATTTTGAGATGAAGATAAGACAGAAGAAGTGGAGGTTCTGACTCCTAAAGCTAAGAAAGCCAAGACTTCCACAAAGAAGTTTGTGTCAAAGTCAAAGTCCGCTGAACTATCCACTTTGGGTAAAAGAACCGGTCTGTTATGAAATCAAGGAAAGGGAAAATTGTGGAGGAAGAAAATTGGACTGGACGGGAAGAAGAATATGATTCTGATGCTGAGAAAGACAAGATGGTCAAATTTGGGAAGAGGACTATCTTGAAAGGAAAACTCCTCAGGTACTTGGAGGAAGAAGGAATGGTGATGCTTCCGGAGAAGTTATAGTTGCAAGGCTGGAAGTACATGGTCCTTCAAATGGATGGAAGGCTGGCCAAAGCTAAAATTGTGGAGTTTATGGCCAATTGTGAGATCAAGGATTGTAGGGTCACCAGGTGGTAAAGAGGGTGAAAGTAACTTTTGATGAGAAAGAGCTGGGAGAGATCTTGGGTGTACTTGCTGAAGGGTACAATGATTATAAGAAGGTAAAATGGCCAAGTCTAGAGAGTCTCCCTAATGCCCTTGCCATTTCTAGGAAATTTGGTTACAATTAAGAGGAACTTTAGACCAAGGCTATTTACAAAAGTGAGATGAAACCAACCCACAAAGTGTTGTTCGAATTTGTAAACAAATGTGTGCTGCCTAGGCAGGAAAGGATGCACATTGCCACATTCATGGACCTGGTCCTTATGGAATGTTTAGACAGTGAGAGGCAAATCAATTGGTCTGGGTTTATAATCTAGCTTCTTGATAGGGTTCTAAATGGCACCAAGACTCATGCCATACCCTATGGCTTTATTCTCATGGTTGTACTTGCATATTTGAAGGTACCCATCAAGAAATGAGAGGTTGGTACAAGAAAGGATCATTTTGGGACAAATACTATGTCTGCTTGTGAATATAAAGTCCAAACCACTTGCAAAGAACCTGGTTCATCCAAAAAGGTACCAGTAAATAGCAAAGTGCGAGCCTTGGTGCAATAGGTGGGGCTAAGGATATTGAGATTGATAAGCTGAAGAAGAAGTTGGCAGAAGTGGAGACTTGGAGAGATGCTCTCAGAGCTGAGCTGGCAAAAGAAAAGGAGAAGAATGACGGCATTCTTCAGGATGTGCTGAAATTACTCCAAGCCAAACACTAAGAACATGATCCTTCACAACCTTAAGCCTCCTAGCCTAGTGTAGATCAACCAATGACCTAGTTCGGGATTTTTTGTTTCTTTTGTTCATATTCCAATGTTTTTATTTCTTCTTATGATGTGTGGTAGGATCTTATCAATAAATGAAATTCACTGCCGTTTGTTCTAACTGTTTTTTGATATTTCTTAGATGGCTAATATCCTTAGATTGATATATGATGATTAATCCATGATTGCAATTTAAGTAGCCCCAGTGGCCACGAGTAATTTTTAAAATCTGGTTATCTTACATATTTATGCAACTTTTCAATGATTCCAAAAGGGGGAAAAGGTTTTTCTTACACATTGAAAAATGATGTTTATAACCAAATGAACCTGGTCCTTGATGATAAGTGATAAAAAGGTAAAATGTTCTAACATTGTGTGATGTTGAGCTGAGTTGAAATAAGGTCTAAACTTATGAAAAGCACAAAGTTCGTCATCATCAAAAAGGGGAAATTTGTTGGCCCAAGTGAAGTTTTATTTTGAAGATTAACAAGGGAATCTCAGGCATAAACCAGGTCCATCCCTTGTGTACACATACATGAGCAGATTCACGCATAAGGGATGCACGTGAAGGGGATGAGCTTAACTTGATATATTTGATATCTCCTAATCGAAAATGTTGCACAGTTGATAAGGAGAAGTACTCCTTACTCAAAGAGAACATTATCCAAGATAAGAGAGGAGTTAGAAATTGAGAACAACTAGAACTCTTCTACCAAGGAAGAGTAGCATTAGAACTCTAGATGTATCTTGATTTACTAACTCTATATATTATAGGATATTCTCATTTTACAGGCACGCACAAAAACATAAGTTAAACTTGAATTGAGAGGAAAATAACAAGGTATTTTGCAAGCAATTCTTGTTGTATTCAAGTGTGCGAACTTGAAACTACATGAACAAGATAGAAAAACCAGTTCCAAGTGTCTGTTTTTTATTCTAGTTCAATTGTAGTAGGTGATTTTCAAATTGTACCTTTCATCTTTATCTAGAGGAAATTGTAATAGGTACTCTCACTATTTAAGTTAGAGTTAAATTGAAGTTGTCACAACAGTTAGAGGTTGGTTTCCACAACGCGATTAGTGTTAATTGTGAACACCCAATTTTTGCCCCGCATGGAAATTACTCCTAAAAATAA
>MDKI01120490.1:0-13677 GCA_005239505.1 Nicotiana paniculata
ACACTAGGCCAAAATAGTGGGTTGTTGGGACAAGTGTCTAAGCTTAAGTGCGACAAGTGTAAATTAAAGGGGCCATCTCATGTGTTATAATTGGGCAGCATCCTTATGCTTGTGGGAAAAGGAGAGAAGAACATGAATGAGTGCATGTTAGGTCTGTTTTCAAGAGTGAAAACACATAAGGCTAAGAGTAGTCTTGCAATAAAATCTGAGGGTCAAGAGTGATCTTCTTGTACATGGCGTTGTACTTCGAGTTTGAGTTTCTTTTTATGCTCGAGTTAAATACAAAGTTGGGGAAGGAAGGAATTTCCTGTAATTGTGTCTTGTGTTCTTGTTAATTTTTTCGCCTTTACTAAATTATGTTGCCTATATCATTCCTAAACTTACTACATTGAAAGACTGCCTAAAATATTCTAAGTCCAAAGTTGATGTAATTTTGGCTAAGTGTTGTGATAAGGCTAAAGTCAAGTGCAGGACTTGGCTGCCACGCAAGCTAGTTTCGAAGGACAGAAAACACGCTAGTGACAACTGGTATCAGAGCGGAGCAGATTCGTGATAGAGACACGACAGACAATGGCAGATTTCGTGGTCTTGTTTGAGAACATGGCCAGTGGTAACAACGAACTGCGGGAAAGTCTAATGAAACTGGAGGCATTGGTTGTAAATGTCCCTGAAGGTGATGAATTCCAGACTCTCGTGACAAGGCTTGCCTACCTTGAGGCAGAATTGGCAAGGCTAAGTCAAGAGAATGCATATTTGAAAAGTGACACAGTGGTGCTGCGACGTGCTGTGGGCGAGGATACTCATCAACGAGGTGCTGATCGTCTCAAGGTGAAAATTCATGAACCTAAGGAATTTGGTGGTGCAAGGAGTACACGTGAATTGGAGAATTTTCTTTGGAATATGGAGCAGTACTTTCATGTTATTCGTGTGCAAGACAAGAAGGAGAAAGTAACCTTGGCTAGCATGTATTTGAGTGAAGATGCTAAGTTATGGTGGCGCACTAGTGTGGCTGAATATTAAAGTTTGGGCATACCAAAGATTGTGTCATGGGATCGGCTTAAAAAGGATTTGAAGGATCAGTTCCTTCCTAGCAATATGTCTTTGATTGCTAAGGAAACATTGAAAAAGTTGAGGCAAACCGGATCAGTGAGAGAATATGTCAAAGAGTTCACTTCTTTGATGTTGTGTAACAACAATATGTCAGAAGAAGACAAATGTCACAACTTCATGAGCGGGCTGCAATAGTGAGCACAATTGAAGTTGCGTAGGTAGAATATTCAAAACCTCACAAGTGTCGTGGATGCGGCTGAGGCATTGGGAGATTTTCACTTGGGTTAAGATATTTATGCTTCAAAGTCTAACAACGGTAAGAAAGAAAAGGCAAAGGAGTGGAAGAAATGTGAAAATAACAATGCTAATAAAGACAAGGGGAAGGGAAAGCAAGAGGCTGGAACTTCAAAGAGCAAGGAGAAGGGCAGCAAATTCAGTGGTTGTTTCATTTGTGAAGGGCCACATCGAGCAAGGGACTGCCCGAAGAAGGAAGTGTTAAATGTTAAGACTTCCGCGAACAAGAGGGTCGCATTGGAGGCATTGATAATGACAAGAAAGTGGCTGGAGTGAATGCAATTGTGGGTGAAGAAATGGCAGGCAAAGGGGCGTTGCTTGTCAACCCCTTAGGACTCATAAATTGAGCTAACCTCGACGAGGACGTCGAGTTTCAAAGGGTGTGAGTGGTTTTTTAGACCTCCTCCAATTTTATCTTGACTTGAAAACAAGAGTATTATCATGGGGCAGCAAGAGTGTTGCCAATCTAAGATGCACGAGTAGCACCAAGCAAAAAGGGAAACGGGTAAGTGATGGAAAAGGCTTTGACGGAGGCGAGGCAGCTTGGCAAGGGCTTGACAATGAGATGTGGGGTGAGGGTGACACTTGATCATGGAAAAAGAATCAAGTCATGAGGCAGTGATGCTAAGGAAAGGCAAAAAATGAAGTGGCAAAGGCAGGCTAAATGCAACGAAAGGCAGTGTGCGAGACAGACTTGTCATGACATTGGATTGCGGAAAAAAAGCCATGTGCGTGGGAAATAGCATGGCCAAAATGTGGCTACAATGCACCTGAATACAAGGCATTTGGACTGCTTCAAGTCAAGGCACATTCATAGGCAGCAAGGTTCAGCTTGACCAAGTCAATGGCGGTTACACGACACATGCTTTGCACACGGACAACAGTTGACTTTTGCTAAAAAGCTGGCAGAAGTGTTAGCACGTTTTTGGGGCCATGTTTCAATTATTTATAGCATGATCTTACATGATCCTAGTAGTTGGCGGATGTCAACTACACTAGGCCAAAATAGTGGGATGTGTGGGACAAGTGTCTAAGCCTAAGTGCGACAAGTGTAATATGGGCAACATCCTTATGCTTGTAGGAAAAGGAGAGAAAAACGTGTATGAGTGCATGGTAAGTTTGTTTTCAAGAGTGAAAACACCTAAGGCTAAGAGTAGTGTTGTGAGAAAATTTGAGGGTCAAGATTAATCTTCTTGCACACGTCATTGTACTTCGAGTTTGAGTTTCTTTGTATTCTCGAGTTAAATACAAATTTGGGGAAGGAATTTCCTGTAATTATGCCTTGTATTCTTGTTAATTTTCTGTTTCCTTTACTAAATTCCGTTGCCTATATCATTCCTAAACTTACTACGTTGAAAAGCCCTAAAATATTCTAAATCCAAAGTTGCTGTAATTTTGGCTAAGTGTTGTGAGAAGGCTGAAGTCAAGTGCAGAACTTGGCTGCCGCGCAGGCTAGTTTCAAAGGACAGAAAACACGCTTGTGACAACTGGTATCAAAGTGGAGCAATTTCGTGACAGAGACACGACGGGCAGTGGCAGATTTCGTGGTCTTATTTGAGAACTTGGCCGATGGTGACAACGAACTGCGGGAAAGGCTAACGAAACTGGAGGCATTGGTTGGAAATATCCATGAAGGTGATGAATTTAAGACTATCGTGACAAGGCTTGCCTACCTTGAGGCAGAAATGGCAAGGCTAAGTAAAGGGAATGCGGATCTGAAAAGTGATACAATAGTGCTGTGACGTGCTGTGGGTGAGGATACTCCTCAATGTGGTGTTGATCGTCTCAAGGTAAAAACTCCTAAACATAAGGCATTTTGTGGTGCAAGGAGTGCACGTGAATTGGAGAATTTTCTTTGGGATATGAAGCAGTACTTTCATGCTATCCGTGTGAAAGACGAGAAGGAGAAAGTAACCTTGAATAGCATGTATTTGAGTGATGTCATGACCTATTTCTCCCCTCATTAGTTGTCGTGACGGCACCTAGGTAAGACTAACACTTACGGAAATAAAACTAAAACATGAATATTTACTGCTAACAATAACGAATATCTCATAAACAACTAGTAGCCGCTCATCATATACATTTATCACTTCTGAATTGAACAAAAAAATTCCCAAAACCTGGAACACCGCAAGTTACAAGCTCCTAAGAAGTCTTAGTTGTTCTATACATCATTTCTGCAGAAAGAAGGAAAAATGAACATAAAGAGATAGAGGAGGACTCTGAGGATCTGTGGGCACGACACATGTACCTTGAAGTCTCCAGTAAGAAGCAGCGACTGTACTAGCGATGTGGCTAGTAAGATGTACCTGGATCTACACACGAAAAACATGTTCAGGAAAGGGCATGAGTACACCACAATGGTACCCAGTAAATGCCAAACCTAACCTCGATCGAGTAGTGACGAGGTCAGGTCAGGGCCCTACCGGCTTTATATATATATATATATATATATATATATATATATATATATATATATATATATATATATATATATATATACACACACACACACACACACACATAATAAGGCAAGGCAAAAAATGAAATATCGCGGTAAATAAAGGCTGAAATCTAACAAGAAAGAAACATAGAAAAAAAAAACCACAGCTTAGTACACAGCAAAACAACAAGTGATCTCCCGAGATACCGTCTTGTAGTCCCAAATGTAAATATGCAGGGGGATCTCCCGGAATACCGTTCCGTAGTCCTAAAGTAAATATGCAGTACATGAGGATCTTCTAAAATATTGTTCCGTAGTCCCAAAGTAAATATGCAGCCAACCATAGAATCCAATAGTTACGGTACGAAATCTTACAATTTAACCTAATTACAAGTTAA
Organism: Nicotiana paniculata; assembly: GCA_005239505.1. Taxonomy (NCBI): domain Eukaryota; kingdom Viridiplantae; phylum Streptophyta; class Magnoliopsida; order Solanales; family Solanaceae; genus Nicotiana; species Nicotiana paniculata. The sequence continues at coordinate 4,189 of MDKI01120490.1, forward strand.
GGAAAAACAGGTAAAATCACTAAACATGCTGCACGTAGTTCAGGTAAATAGTTAAGGCAAGTAGGCATGCTTTTTGAGTCTAACAGGGTACTACACATGCTAATAAGCTCAAGTAAAGGAAAATACAGGTTATTATTTTGTGAAAATCGGGTTTTTACAATAATTAGCCCGTGTACGTACTCGTCATCTCACGTACACGGCACTCATATATCAACAACAGTATCAATCCTAAGGGAAGTTCCCCCACACAAGGTTAGGCAAGCTACTTACCTCGAACCAAGCTCAAATCAATCTGAAACAATGCCTGGAACCCATCTAAATGTTGGCTTTACGCGAATGCGAGGTCCTTATCGCGAACGTGTAGCCTTAAATTTTCCATATCATCGCGAACAAGGGAACAACGTCGCGAGCGCGAACAAAAAACCCATCTTGCCTCTCAGATGGCCTACGCGAACATGAGACCTCCCTCACGAATGCGATGAAGGAATTGTCTGCAACAACACAAGAAAATCTGCTACTTTCCTAAGTCCGAAAATGGTCCGGTAAGCACTCGAAACTCACTCGAGGCCTCCAGGACCTCAACCAAATATACCAACCAATCCTAAAACATTATATGAATTTAGTCAAGCCTTCAAACCGCATCAAACAACATCAAAACACGAATTACACCCGAATTCAAGACTAATGAACTTTGAAATTTCTAAATTCTACAAACGGCGTCGAAACATATCAAATCTTGTCCGAATGACCTCAAATTTTACACAAAAGTCAAAAATGACACTACAAACCTACTCCAACTTCCGGATTTCCATTCTGCACCCGATATCAAAATTTCCACTCCCGGTGAAAATTGCTAAAATTCCTACTTTCGCCAATTCAAGCCTAATTCTACTACGGACCTCCAAATCACATTCCGTACGCTCTCCCAAGTCCAAAATTACATAAAGGATCTAGAGGAACCATAAAAAATTCAAATCCGAGGTTGTTTACACACAAGTCGACAGCCGGTCGATTTTTCCAACTTAAGCTTCCAATTAAGAGACTAAGTGTCTTAATTCACTCCGAAACCCAACGCGAACCCTCCCGGCAAGACGCAATAGCAGAAATAAATGGGAAGGAGTTAATACGAGATCGAGGCTCTAACTCAAGAAACGAGTGGTCAGATCGTCACATCCTCCCCCTCTTAAAACAATTATTCATACTCGAACGAGTATAGAGACATGCCTGAAGCTGTGAAAAGATGAGGATGATGGTTGCGCATATCCTGCTCGGTCTCCCAAGTTTCCTCCTCGACCAGCTGACCCCTCCACTGAAGCAATGTCCTTTGAGCTTAGCTTTCTGACCTGCCTATCCAGAAGAGTCACTGCCTCCTCGACATAAGATATATCCTTGTCCAACTAGACTGAGCTGAAATCCAATACATGAGCCGAATCATCGTGATACTTCTGGAGCATAGAAACGTGGAATACCGGATGAACTCCTGCTAGGCTGGGAGGTAAGTCGATCTCATAAGCAACATCTCCAACACGCCGCAACACCTCAAAAGGGCTGAGGTACCTCAGGCTCAGCTTGCCCTTCTTTCTAAACCTCATAACGCCCTTCATAGGAGATACCAGAAGAAAGATTGACTCTCCAACCATGAATGCTACATCGCGAACCTTCCGGTCAACATGACTCTTCTGTCTGGACTGGGATGTGCGAAGTCTATCCTAAATCACCTTCACCTTATCTAGGGCATCTTGGACCAAGTATGTACCAAATAATCGGGCCTCGCACGGCTCAAACCAACCCATTAGGGATCGACACCGCCTACCATACAAAGCCTCATACGATGACATCTGAATGCTAGACTGATAACTGTTGTTGTAGGCAAACTCCACAAGTGGCAAGAACTGGTCCCATGACCCTCCAAACTCCATCACACATGCACAGAGCATATCCTCTAGAATCTGAATAGTGCACTCAGACTACCCGTTCGTCTGAGGGTGAAATATTGTGCTTAGCTCCACTCTAGTGCCCAACTCCTGCTGAATGGCTCTCCCGAACTTTTTGATGTAAATTGCATACCCCAGTCAGAGATAGTAGATACCGGTACGCCATGAAGCCTGACGATCTCACGAATATAAATCTCAGCCAACCTCTATGAAGAGTATGTAGTAATCACTGGAATGAAATGAGATGACTTTGTGAGCCGATCCACAATCACCCAAATAGGGTCAAACTTTCTCGAAGTTCGTGGGAGCCCAACTACGAAATCCATGGTGATCCGTTCCCACTTCCACTTTGGGATCTCTAACTTCTGAAGCAAGACACCCCGTCTCTGATGCTCATACTTAACCTTATGATAGTTGAGACACCGAGCCACAAACCCAACTATGTACTTATTCATCCTCCTCCACCAATAGTGTTGTCTCAAATCCTGGTACATTTTCACGGCACCCGGATGGATGGAATACCGCGAGTTGTGAGCCTCCTCAAGAATCAACTCCTGAAGCCCATCCACATTAGGCACACATATCCGGCACTGCATCCTCATCACGCCATCATCACCAATAGTCACATCTTTAGCATCACCTCACCGAACTCTGTCCTAAAGGACGAGTAGATGGGGCTCATCATACTGACGCTCCCTGATACGGTCATAAAGAGAAGATCGAGAACACACGCAAGCCAATACTCAGCTCGGCTCTAAAATATCTAATCTCACAAACCGGCTGGCTAAGGCCTGAACGTACAGTGCTAAGGGCCTCTCTGATGCTAGAAGATATACCAAACTCTCCGCCCGGTGACTCAAGGCGTCAACCACCACATTAGCTTTCCCCGGGTGGTACAAAATGGTGATGTCATAATCCTTAAGTAGCTCCAACCACCTTCGCCAACGCAAATTAAGATCCTTTTGCTTGAACAGGTGCTGCAAACTCTGGTGATCAGTGTAGATCTCACAAGGAACACCATACAAATAGTGGCGCCAGATCTTCAAGGCATTAACAATAGATGCTAACTCAAGATCGTGGACAAGGTAGTTCTTCTCATGCACCTTCAACTGTCTGGACGCGTAGGCAATCACCCTACTATTCTGAATCAACACCGCGCCAAGACTGATCCGCAAGGCATCATAATAGACGGTGTAAGACCCGAACCTGTAGGCAATACCAACATTGTGGCTGTAGTTAAAGTTGTCTTGAGCTTCTGAAAGCTCTCCTCACACTCCTCTATCTACCTGAACATAGAACCCATATGGGTTAGCCTGGCCATAGATGTTGCAATAGATAAGAATCCCTCTACAAAGCTACGGTAATACCCTGCCAAACAAGAAAACTGCAAATCTCCATAGCTGATGATGGTTTAGGCCAACTCTGCATTGCCTCCACCTTCTTCTGACCCACCTTGATCCCATCACTCGATACCACATGGCCCAAGAATGCAACTGAATCTAGACAAAACTCACACTTAGAAAATTTTGCATACAACCACTTCTCCCTCAAAGTTTGAAGCACAGTCCTCAGGTGCTGCTCATGATCTTCCCGAGTCCGAGAATACACTAGGATATTGTCAATAAATACAATGATGAAGGAGTCAAGATAAGGTCGGAACACACTGTGCATAAAATGCATAAAGGTTGCTGGGGCGTTGGTCAGCCCAAAAGACATGACAAGAAACTCATAATGACCATATCCGGTCTTGAAGGTAGTCTTCGGGATATCCGGCTCATGAATCTTTAACTGATGATAGCCAGAACGCAAGTCAATCTTGGAAAACACCCTGGAACCCTGTAACTAATCAAACAAGTCATCAATGCGAGGCAATGGGTACCTGTTCTTCACTATAACCTTGTTCAGCTGGCAATAATCAATTCACATACACATAGAACCATCCATTTTCTTACAAAAGAGACCGGAGCACCCCAAGGTGACACACTGAGCCGAATGAAGCCCTTATCAAGAAAATCCTGCAACTCAAGAGGAGCCATATGGTAAGGAGGAATAGAGATGGGCTGAGTGCCCGACAATAAATCAATGCCAAAATCAATATCTCTGTCGGGCGGCATGCCCGGAAGATCAGTTGGGAATACATATGTGAAATCCCTCACTACTGGAATTGACTCAACTGTACTGGTATTAATATTGACATCTCTGACATAAGCTAAATATGCATCACATCCCTTCTCAACCATTCGCTGAGCCTTAATAAATGAAAGAACCCTGCGGGGAGTATACTCTAAGGTACCTCTCCACTCTAATCGTGGTAAGCATGGAACATCATCACGGTCTTAGCATGACAATCAAAAATAGCATAATGGGAAGACAACCAGTCCATGCCTAAGATAACATCAAAATCTACCATGCTGAGTAATAATAAATCGGCTCTAGTTTCAAAACCACTAAGAGAAATCAAACATGACCAATATACGCGGTCCACAATAGTAGAATCTCCCACAGGAGTAGATACATAAGCAGGGGAACTCAAAGAATCCCGAGATACGCCCAAATGTGGAGCAAAAATAGGAAGACACATATGAATACATGGAGCCTGGGTCAAATAATACAGACGCATCACTATGACAGACTGGAACAATACCTGTAGTGACAGATTCAGAAGAAACTACCTCTAAACGAGATAGAAGAGCATAATACCTAGCCTGGCCTCCCCCTCTAGGGATACCTCAGCCTCCCCGACCTCCACCTTGAGTAGGCTGAGCAGGTGGGGCGGTAACTGGTGCTGGAAGCATGGACGAAGGACCGGTGGATCACGTGGTGGCTGAGAAGTATAAGGAGGTGCACCGTCCTAAGACTGGGGAAATCCCTTACCAAATGGCGAGTGTCACCATACTCAAAGCAACCCCTCGGAGGACGTGGATGTTGTGACTGACTCAGGCTTGGCCTGCGGGACTGGCTTCTAATAGCACCTCGAGCTGGAGGCACATTGGATACTGGTGGTACATAATAGGGCTCCCGGGGCCTAGAAGGAGCTGAAATACCGCTGGTGGCTGGAAGGGCTGAATGAACAGGGCAACTCACATAACCCCTACCACGGCGAGCTGCTAAGGCACGAGCTCCAGAATAATAAGTAGTCTCTCGAGACCTCTTGGCCTCTCTCTCCTCTCTATCCCGGGCAAGCATGCCCCCCACTCTCCTGGCAATACTCACGACCTATTGATAAGAGATATCTATCTCTAACTCCCTGGCCATACTGGTCCTGATACTAGGGTGGAGTCCCTCAATGAAGCGACAAACCCTCTCCCTAACTGTGGCAACCAAGGCCGGTGCATGTCGAGCCAACTCACTGAAACAGACTGCATACTCCGACACAGTCATAGAACCCTGGAGAAACTGCTCAAACTCCGCACGCCAAGCATCCCTGAGGCTCTAAGGAACATACTCACGCAAAAACATATCTAAGAACTGAGTCCAAGTGAGTGAGGCTGCCTCGTCCAGACTACTCAGGTCATAAGCACGCTACCACTGATAGGCTGCTCCTCTCAACTGGAATGTGGTGAAAGAAACCCCACTCGTCTCAGCTATGCCCATAGTATGGAGAATATAATGACACTTCTCCAAAAAACCCTGAGCATTATCTGAAGCTAATCCGTGCTGAAACTAGGTGGGTGGTACTTTTTCTACCTCTTAACTCTGAGCTGCTCTGCCTTAGAAGCAGCTGCCCTAGTCTCATGCTGAACCGGAGCAACCGGCGGCATAGGAATGACCTCTGGGGCCCAATCAACCTGGACCCTCTGCTCAGGAGTATGGGCTGTGGGAGTTTGTGACCCTCCCCCGGCTTGAGATGTGGCAGGAGCTATCCGGATCAATCCAGCCTGAGCTAAAGTGCTGAACGTGCTTATAAACTGGGCTAGAGTCTCCTGGAGGGCTGGAGCAGCAATAGGAACCTTCGGTGTCTGTCCTCCAACTGGAGCTGCTGGGGACTCCTCTGTCGCAGCTCGCGCATGTGCTCTGGATGCACCGTGTGGTCGTCCTCTAGTCGGCCCCGGCCTCTGGCGGCTCTGGTAGGGCTAGGGTGCCTGATCATCGGATCTCCCGGTATAGGTCCTCACCATCTGTGAGAAATAATAGAATGGAGAATATTAGAATTTTGATGTCAATAACTCGCACGACAAGGAAATCTAAGAAGTATGATTGTTCTTAACAGTTCCATAGCCTCCTGAAGATAAGTACAGACGTCTCCATACCGATCCGTGAGACTCTAATAAATCGGCTTGTGACTCACAATACCTATGAACCAATTTGTCACGACCGATTTTCCACCTCCGTGAGTTGTCGTGATGGAACCTAGTCTCTACGACTAGGTAAGCCTAACACTTACGGAAATAAAACTAAAACATGAACATTTATTACTAACAGTAACGAATATATCATAAACAATTGGAAGTCACTCGGCATATACATTTATCACTTCTGAATTTAACAAAACAGTTCCCAAAAATGAACATAAAGGGATAGAGGGGGACTCCGAGGATCTGAACGCACAACAGATGTACCTTGAAGTCTCCAGTAAGCAGCGGCGACTGCACTAGCAATGTGGCTGGTAGGATGTACCTAGATCTGCACACACAAAACATGTGCAAGAAAGGGCATGAGTACAACACAATGGTACCCGGTAAGTGCCAAACCTAACCTCGGTCGAGTAGCGATGAGGTCAGGTCAAGGCCCTACCGGATTTTATATATATATATATATATATATATATATATATATATATATATATATATATATATATATATATATATATATACACACACACACACATAAGGCAAGGCAAAAAAGTGAAATATCGCAGTATGTAAAGGCTGAAATCTAATAAGAAAGAAACATAGAAAAAAGAACCACTGCTCAGTACACAAAAAAACATCAGGAGATCTCTCGAGATACCGTATCGTAGTCCCAAATGTAAATGTGCAGGGGGATCTCCCGGAATACCGTTCCGTAGAGTAAATATGAAAGACATGGGGGATCTCTTAGAATATCGTTCCATAGCCCCAAAGTGAATATGAAGTACAAGAGGATCTCCCAGAATATCGTTTCGTAGTCCCAAAGTAAATATGCAGTATAGGGGGATCTCCCGGAATATCGTTCCACAGTCCCAAAGTAAATATGCAGTACACGGGAATCTCTCAAAATATCGTTCCATAGTCCCAAAGTAAATATGCAGCCAAACATAGAATCCAATAGTTACGGTACAAAATCTTGCAATTTAACCTAAGTACAAGTTAAGGAAAAATATGTAAAAATCACTAAACATGCTGCACGTAGTTCAGGTAAACAGTTAAGTCAAGTAGGCATGTTTTATGAGTCTAACAGGGTACTACACATGATAATAAGCTCAAATAAGAGGAAAGACAGGTTATTATTTAGTGAAAATTGGATTTTTACAACAATTATCTCGTGTACGTACTCATCATCTCACGTTCATGGCGCTCATATATCAACAATAGTACCAATCCTAGGGAGAGTTCCCCCACACAAGGTTAGGCAAGCCATTTACCTCGAACCAAGCTCAAATCAATCTGAAACAACGCTCTTTCCATGAAAATTCGACTCTGAATGGCTCAAATCTAGCCAAAATCAATTACATAACATAAATACAACTACAAGGAACTAATCTAGCTACTGAAACCAAAGCTAAAGCAAGAAATTGGAAAAATCGCACAAAACGCCTCCCCGAGCCCACGTCTTAGAATCGGGTAAAAACCACAAATTATGAACAAGCATTCACTCCATACCAAATTTACCCAAATTTGATACCAAAATCTCGATCAAAACCCCAAAATTTGTCCTAAGAACTTTTCTCAACTTTTCCCCAGTTTCCACCCAAATCCGAATTAATTGATGAAATCAAGCTTAGATTAGTGGGATATGAACTCAAAACCCTCATTTTTGAACTTTAAATTCTGCCCAGGTGTTCCTTCTTCGCGAACGCGGTTAAATCCTCGCGTTCGCAAAGCACAAGCTGCTTTAGTCCTAAAAATACTCATCATGAACGTGACGCACTGGACGCGAATGTGAAGCTCAACAAGGGTGACCCTATACGAACGCGGAACGCCCATCACAAACGCGTAGGCTATTATGCCTGGAACCCATCTGAATGTTGACTCTACGCGAACGCGAGGTCCTTATAGCGAACACGTAGCCTTAATGTTCCATATCATCACGAACACGGGAACAACGTCGCGAACGTGAAAAACAAATCCAGCTGACCTCTTAGATGGCCTACGTGAACGCGAGACCTCCCTCGTGAACGCGATGAAGGAATTGTCTACAACAACACCAGAAAATTTGTTGCTTTCCTAAGTCCGAAAATGGTCCGTTAAGCATTCGAAACTCACTTGAGGCCCCTGGGACCTCAACCAAATATACCAACCAATCTAAAACATTATAAAAAATTAGTCGAGCCTTCAAACCACATCAAACAACATCAAAACATGAATTACACTGGGATTCAAGCCTAATGAACTTTGAGATTTCTAAATTCTACAAACGGCGTCGAAACATATCAAATCTTGTCTGAATGACCTCAAATTTTACACACAAGTCAAAATGACACTGCAAACCTAATACAACTTCGGGAATTCCATTCCAAACCCGATATCAAAATTTCCACTGCCGGCCAAAATTTCCAAATTTTCAAAATTTCCACTGCAGCAAATTCAGTGGATGTTTCATTTGTGACGGGCCACATCGAGCAAGGGACTGCCCAAAGAAGGCAGTGTTAAATGTTATGACTACCGCGAAAGAGGGCTCCATTGGAGGCAATGGCCACTTACAAAAAAATGGTTGGAGTGAATGCAATTGTGGATGAAGAGAGGAGAGGCCAAGGGGCGTTGCTTGTCAACCCCTTAGGACTCATAAATTGCGCTAACCTCGACGAGGACGTCGAGTTTCAAAGGGTGCGAGTGGTATGTTAGCCCTCCGCCAATTTGAGCTTGACTTACCAACAAGAGTATTTTCATGGGCAGCAAGAGTGTTATTTAGCTAAGGTGCACGAGTAGCACTAAATAAAAAAGGGAAACAGGCAAGTGATAGCCAAGGCTTTGACGGAGGCGAGGCAGCTTGGCAAGGGCTTGACAATGAGATGTGGGCTGAGGGTGACACTTGATCATGGCAAAGGCATCAAGGCATGAGGCAGTGATGCTAAGGCAAGGAAAAAAATGAAGTGGCAAAGGCAGGCTAAGTGCAACAGAAGGTAGTGCGCGAGACAGACTTGTCATGACATTGGATAGCGGCAAAAGGGCCATGTTCCTGGGAAATAGCATGGGCAAAATGCGGCTACAATGCACCAAAACACAAGGCATTGGCGCCTGATTCAAGCCAAGGCACATTCATGGTCAGCAAGCTTCAGTTTGACCAAGTCAATGGAGGTTACACGGCACATGCTGTGCACATGTGCAGCAGTTGGCTTTTGGTAAAAAGCTGGCAGAAGTGTTAGCACGTTTTTGGGGCCATGTTTCCATTATTTTTAGCATGAGCTTACATGATC
>MDKI01063433.1:0-49780 GCA_005239505.1 Nicotiana paniculata
ACTCTGGTGCTTTGAATAGTATCATATAAAGTGGGGCGGAGGGAGTATATAGTGTTATTAAGTAGAGAGTTAAACCCATTAAATTATACTATTCTCACCGTTTTAATTTAGATGAAATAGTTTGACTCGGCACAAAATTTAAGATAAAAGAAAAAGTCTTTTGAAATTTATGGTATTAAAAGTTTAAGAGATAAAAGCTTTGTGAGATCATGATATTTTTATGGTCATAAAAGCTTCTCATTAAGGATAAAATAGGTAAAATGAAGAGTTTAAAGTTGAATTGTTTTCAAATTTAAAAATGTGTCATTTATTTTGGAAGGAAAGTAGCTCATCTGATTGAAACAAAGGGAATATCACTTTCTCCTGTAGTCCGCTCCGGTTCTTTTCCACTTGCAGCTTGTCCTTCCTGAACTCGCCGCCAAAGTACTTGGACTGTCAGCAGCCTCAGGGATGTCGAATAGCCCTGTCACGACCCATTTCCGGAGTCGTGATGGCGCCTGTCGTGGAACCAGGCAAGCCACCCATTTTATCTACTAAATACAATTACCCATGTAATATCCTTCTTAACAATTCTGAAATCAATAATAATAGTAAGTTTTAATTTGAAAATAGGTTTATAAAAATCAAAACCCAACTCCTACAAACCCCGGATCCAGTGTCACACATTCACGAGCTGCTATTACTTAATACAACCAAAAAGAAATGACTAACACAGTCTGAAAATAAATACGACAGGTAGAAAGGAAAGAGAAGACGAGATCACGGTCGCCAGCTGCTACCTCGTCAACTTTGATGAAACTGCTGCTACTCACTGACCCGAGCTGAATTCCACTGTACCTGGATCTGCACACAAGGTGCAAAGGGTAACGTGAGTACACCAACTCAGTAGTAACGAAACCAACGGGGTGAAAAGTAGTGACGGACTAAACCTCCGATAATTCAAACAACAGTATATAACTTGGACATGACAGTAATATATCAGGAAATAAACATGATGCATCAATATATGTATGTAACTCTGCATACTAGCATGAATTCATATAGAATCAAGAATGATGTCTACTCATTAATCAAGCTCTCATAAGGTGGTCCACTCAGTACTAGAATACGGCCTTCCGGCCCAGGGAAATCCATCCCGGATATTTCATAAACGCAAGTGATGCAGTCACCAAGTACTGAGGAAAAAGGTCGATCCAGCCCCCACGGAGAAGATCCATCTCCGGAACATAATGCTCGGACAAATTCATGTCCAGAGAAATCCATCCCTCAATATTTGTGCGCTCACTGGGGGTGTAAAGACTCCGGAGGGGCTTCTTTCAGCCCAAGCGCTATACCAAGCCAACGAAGGCATGATTCCAGGTTCGCTGCCGTGTGCAGTCCGACCTCATAACTATCTCAAAACCAGGCTCCAAGCCTCACTTAGTCACTACCTTCCAGTCTTACTTACAATGCTATAACATATGAAAATCAACCAAAACCAAAGATAATATAGAATAAACTAGAAACTTACGAGACTAAGGCATGAAACATATACTATAATAGGACTGAGTACATGAAAGCAATAATCACAGATAGAGGCGGCAATAATCGACCATTCCGGTCTAAACACATCGGCGAGACGCCTTAACATTTATACTTAGCATGATTTCTATTTCGCTTAAGGTAAATACCCCTTCACAGTACAAATATCAACCTGAGACAACCATTAGACAGTGCCATGGGATGAGCCAGGCTACAAATACTCAGTAAAACGTCTGCATGCTCGTTTCGAACCCTCAGTTCCAAGTTTGGAAGCGTTACTTACCTCAAAACCGGCTAATACACTACTCCGCAGTGCCCTTGCCTCTAAATTCGGCCTCCGAGTGCTCCAAATCTACCAACATATATCATTATAATATGCTAATGAACTAATCCCAATCGAAATGTATCAAAAATACTCAAAAATTCCGAAATTGGTCAAACCCGACCCCCGGGCCCACGTCCTGAACCTTAGAAATTTTTATACCAAAATGTTCTTCATCATCTCACGAGTCCGTACATTTTAAAGATTCTTAATCCCAATCCTTAATTACCCAATTTACACTGATTTTTCCCTAATTTTCCACCATGAATCCGACCTTTAATCACATATAAGCGAGTTTAGAGTCCAAAAACCTTACCTCAATGAAGAACTATCGAATCCTCTCTTCAAAACCCTTCCAAAAGCTTCAAACCCGGATACAATATTGAGAAAAATGACTAAAATTTGCAAAGGCACGCTTTTATACCGTCTGTCCAGTTGGTCCGCACCTGCGACCACTTACTCGCACCTGCGGGTGCGCACCTGCGGAAAATCCCAAGGATCCTAAATTCCGCACCTGCGATCGACCTCCCGTACCTGCGGCCTCGCAGGTGCAGCAATTTACTCGCACCTGCAGAATCCTCTCGCTCAGCCAAACTTCCGCACCTACGGTGCCACGTCTGCTCCTGCGGCTCCCCATCAGCAGGTGCGAAAACACCAGTAACAGCAACATCAGAAATATCAAAACCATTTTAAACTCCCCGTTAATCATCCAAAACCATCCCGAGCCCCTCGGGACCCCAACCAAACATACCAACGCATCATATATGATCATTCAAACTTAGTCGGCCTTCGAAACATCAAACACAACATCAAATACCCGAAAACACATCGAATTCAAGCCTATGAACTTTGAATTTTCTAAATTCCACCAACGATGTCGAAACTACCCAAAACAACTCCGATTGACCTGAAATTTTGTAGACATATCCAAAATGACATTACGAACCTTTTCCAACTGTCCATTCTGACCCCGATAGCCTATTTTCCACTACCAACCGAAAATCGCCAAAAACTATCTTTCGTCAATTCAAGCCTAATTCTACACCGCAAAACAAAAATATTCTGAACACACTCTGAAGCCCCAAATCACCTAACGAAGCTATCCGAAGAAAAAAAATGCATTCCGAGGTCGTTTCCCAATAAGTCAACTTTCAGTTGACTTTTCCCATTATAAGGCTATCCTTAAAGACTAAGTTACTGAATTCTCGTTTAACCATTCCAATTTCAAGCCTATCGACTCTAACACAGAAATAATAGAATAACCAAATCCATGACAAGTCAATGACAACAATAAAAATGCAAGTTCTACGTAACGGCAGACCGGGTCGTTACATTCTCCCCCACTTAAACATACGTTCGTCCTCGAACGTCCCTAGATTTGTTCCAACACCACCAAAATTTGTTGTGTAACCTTCCATGCACATATTCGTAGGTGATACCATGTCACCTTACCTCATCTACGTCTGATAACACAACATAACTTAAATTTCATTATCAAATCCTGACCCATAGACATTAAAACCAAGTTTCCACTTCTGAAATAATTTACAAGTTCAAATTTCCACAACTATAAGCTGAAATAGTCTGAACACATTGTATCAAACCATATCCGTAACCCAAGATAAATCACATAATATACCGCGCTCATAGCGATAACTCCTAACCACAGTAGCTGTTCAGCAACTCAATACCGGTACATACCCTCTTATCAAACCATGCCTCGTTCTAACACTTCCACATACCGCCGACGATGAAAGAAACACGTATAAACCAGTGACCATTCGCCCGATCAGTATCAATACCATCCAGATCCATAACTTGTGCAACTTGTGAACTCAATAACCACATACCAAGAGTTCAATTCATTAAATAAAGAAGACTCGCACGAGAGGGCTATCCTGCCACTAACACTTACCAATACCACATCATACTAAAAGCCTGGTACACATCGTGAAACCATATCACACAAATCTGACAACAAGGATCATACCTCTACCTAACCGAGCTGCAAAGCGTGATCCCATCCAACCGCTGGACCACATGACACACTCCAAAGTACCTTGCTCAAAATCAATAACCATGCGAAATTCGACATCAATTACTCAAAGTGCATTGCCATAATCACGGTAAATCGGACGATACCGTGCCACCCGAACCAGAAAGAACATAACCAACACGTCTGAATCCTGCAACACCCAATTGCTTACCTTACTCAAATCTTGATATACATCCCCGATAGGACTACATCACATGCACATATATAACCAACAATCGCAACTCCTCGAACACCGAAATGTAACTCATAGATCACCCCAAGAAACGAATAAGCTCAATGATAATCGAATGGTACATCCCTCAACAATAGCATTTCGGAGTCAACAATTCCGACTCGGTGCAGATCACACACCCATACCAACCTACCAATAACTCTAAGTCAACTCTGGTCACCCACAACAGGTAGATAACTCCCCGAACGTTCATAATGACTGAATCATGACATATACTAACACCTGACTAGCTTTGCTCGCATCCTCGTAGTTCACAACTACAAAAATAATATGTTCATGAGAACTCCCTGTCTCAAAATCCATGAGGCGCACCAATTACAATATCTGACCCTAATTCCACCACTCAAATATATAACACATCCCTGATGCTCAATCATTCCACGAGGGATACCCCCATAATTCCTCTGTGTCACCAAGAAACCTTGAATATCAGCAGTCGATCCAATAAAAGGGCATCGTAACACCAATGAAGCACCCTTATTCAAACACATTGCCTTGAACACATTGCCCTTTATGAATGTATACTCTTATCCAGCCACCCAATAGTGGTATCCTTTACATAATCATCTGAAGCTGCTAGTTCTGACCTTCCTTCCCGAACTGAACTGTCACCTCACATATGCCACTCTCCACCATAAAAAAAATACCGCATACGCCATGCAATCCTATGATAAATATGAGAACTTCATGCTCCCTTCCTAGCAAAAGCGACTACGTACCCAACTAGCCGAGAACTTTCCATTCGATCCCATCTAGAAACAAAATCACTATACATCACCTGGCCCTCACGCCCTTAGAAATATACATCTCCAACCGTGGTAGAGACCATCAAGAACCCCCGAATCACACTTGTACAACACCAAACCGTCAGGACTGAATCCTTCTAACTCAACCAAGCTATGTATGCCACCAAATTCCAAGAGAATTGCTAATAAACACCTGTAAAAACTCATTACCTTATAAACACTCAAAGAACTAACCATATCCCTTATCATCCCGATCCGACCTACTACCAAGCTGTCCTATTTATTCAAGATCCTTCTGACTTACCTTCGAATTGATACTTCTTCTTGCCATAATACCACAATTCTCAATCTTGACTCACCGCATGAAACCCGAACATAAAAATATACCGTCTAAGGCTCATAAGCGACTGAATACTCCCTCAATTATCCCCAAATGCACCACATTATAAAAACTTACCCTGAAGAGACTTCCTGCGAGTTTAAAGTCATTAACTTCTCTTTCCTAATACTGATGGATAGAATCCATGATAATGCAAATACGCCACAAGTCTTGACACTTCTCCCATAAATCTCAGTTCTAGCCCTTCTCCCACCTTGAAGATCCTCTATCACTACATATAACCTTGAATCCTTCTGAACCATTCTCGAACGTCATTCACTCTATGCAATTTCAATTACACTAATGAAGTAAACAGAACGGCCTGACCCTGCTTGCAATCCACATACTAGGAAAGTAATCCACACATTTGGGGCAACAATCAAACTCATACACTGCACACACTACGCTTTCAAGTACAACTCAATCATTCAATAAATTCCATTATCTGTAAGGTACATTACAACTTGTACCGAAGAAATTTCCAGCACTCGAGTCATTCCTTGACTCAACCTCTGTAGGTCATAGCTGATTCACCAACATACCTCGAACCGAAACCAATACAACACATAATCGTGTAATCAACTTATCAATAACGAACTCCCCCACTTGGCTCAAATCTAAGGATCACGACAAATAAGACTATGCCCACACATTATCACTGCCACCATGCTGTGATGGGATTTAACTAAATCCTCTATAAGCTTATATGACCCCCATCTAACACTCAAATCAATTTCCAATCTCGCATCAACCATTGTGATGGTCATGCCAACTCCCACAAGCGATCTAAACTCAAATTGCAACATGTATCATTTACGGATAGAGAGAACTTACTACAAATAAACATAAGGGTCACACACCTCAGGGAAACCCGCAGGAGATACTCCTACCTGCTAAATCTCAAAATGTTATCTCCCTATACACTTCCGAATATCATAGCTATCACACAATCACTAGACCTTCCTACAGTAGAACACAACCACTACCTACTCTCGAGACATCCCATAAGTGGTATAAGAACCTGAAGATGATGGCAATACTAACACTGGAGTTGTGGTCCAGGAATTCTTGAGCTTCTGGAAGCTCCACTCACACTCGTCTGACCGCATAGATACCTTCGATTAACACCACGTGTCCCTAGAATGCTACTGAACTAAGCCAACAATTCACACTGGAGAACTTCGCACAAAGCTTCTCCTCCCTATATCCTTGTAATACCATCATCAAATGTCGAGTATGCTATCCCTGGCTACGAGAGTACGTCAAGATACCATCAATAAATACAATAACAAAGGAGTTATAACATGGCTGAATACACCGTCAATCAAATACATGAATGTTGCTGGGGCATTGGTCAACCCAAAAGACATCACCAGGAACTCATAACACAACAAAAAAATCTACTTCACTCCACAACTAAGCCACACGAGAGGTCCTTCAATACACTCACAACTCGAAGCCATATCCTAAGTCAATATAGACGTCAAATACTTAATGGTTCTTGCCACATTTCCCGCTAGTCCATTCTTTCCACAATCAAACAATCTGAACACATCTAACTATCAATCAAACTCACCACGTGGTCATCTAGTCACAAAGTTCCATCAATAAGGACACCAACGGACATATAAGTCCCCAATACATATGCTCACACAAATAAAATTCTCGGCACTCAAGCTACAGACAAAAATATGGCCTCAAATCCTCCAGACTGGCCCCAAGCAAGCTAAAATCAAATCCCATTCATGTAAGTCACAAACCATCGGTGCACGACTGATATCGAGCGTTCACGTGCGCGTTTGAATACATGAAAGGAGTTCCAAGAATTAAGCTTACGGTTGAATCAATGGATTCGCACGACAAGAGTTCAAGAATATGAGATTTTTCCCAAAGGTTCTGCAACCTCTCGAAGATAAGTACAGACGTCCCCATACCGATCCACAAGACTCTACTATACATGCTCATAACTAGTGAGACCTATTTAACCTAGCGCTCTGATACCAACTTGTCACAGCCCATTTTCGGAGTCGTGATGGCGCCTGTCGTGGAACTAGGCAACTCACCCATTTTATCTACTAAATACAATTACCCATGTAATATCCTTCTTAACAACTCTGAAATCAATAATAATAGTAAGTTTGAATTTGGAAGACGGTTTATAAAAATCAAAACCCAACTCCTACAAACACCGGATCCAGTGTCACACAGTCATGAGCTGCTAGTACTTAATACAACAAAAAATAAATGACTAACATAGTCTGAAAATAAATACGACAGGCGGAAAGGAAAGAGAAGACGAGATCACGGTCGCCAGCTGCTACCTCGTCAACTCTGATGAAACTGCTGCTACTCACTGACCCGAGCTGAATTCCGTTGTACCTGGATCTGCACACAAGGTGCAGGGGGTAACATGAGTACACCAAATCAGTAGTAACGAAACCAAACTACGGGTTGAGAGGTAGTGACTGACTAAACTTCCGATAATTCAAACAACAGCATATAACTTGGACATGACAGTAATATATCAGGAAATAAACACGATGCATCAATATATGTCTGTAACTCTGCATACTAGCATGAATTCATATAGAATCAAGAATGATGTGTACTCATTAATCAAGCTCTCATACGGTGGTCCACTCAGTACTAGAATACGGCCTCCCGGCCCAGAGAAGTCCATCCCGGATATTACATAAACACAAGTGATGCAGTCACCAAGTACTGAGGAAAAAGGCCGATCCAGCCCCCACGGAGAAGATCCATCTCTGGAACATAATAACCACGAAGAAAAACCATCTCCAGAACATAATGCTCGGACAAATCCATGTCCAGGGAAATCCATCCCTCAATATCTGTGTGCTCACTGGGGGTGTAAAGACTCCGGAGGGGCTCCTTTTAGCCCAAGCGCTATACCAAGCCAACGAAGGCATGATTCTAGGTTCGCTGCGGTGTGTAGTCCGACCTTATAACTGTCTTAAAACCAGGTTCCAAGCCTCACTCAGTCAGTACCTTCCAGTCTCACTTACAATGCTCTAACATATCAAAATCAGCCCAAACCAATGATAATATAGAATAAACTAGCAACTTACGAGATAAAGGCATGAAACATATACTATAACAGGACTGAGTACATGAAAGCAATAATCACATATAGAGACAGCAATAATCGACCACTCTGGTCTAAACACGTCGGCGTGACGCATTAACATTTATACTTAGCATGATTTCTATTTCGTTCAAGGTATATACCCCTTCACAGTACAAAAATCAACCTGAGATAACCATTAGATAGTGCCATGGGATGAGCCAGGCTATAACTATTAAGTAAATGCCTGCATGCCCGTCACTTGGCAAGTGCGTCACCTTAATTAACATCAAATATAAAACAGTTTGGGGTTTCAAACCCTCAGTTCCAAGTTTGGAATCGTTACTTACCTCAAAACCGGCTAATATACACTACTCCGTAGTGCCCTTGCCTCTAAATTCGGCCTCTGAGTGCTCCAAATCTACCAACAATCATATGTATATTATTATAATATGCTAACGAACTAATCCCAATCAAAATGTATCAAAAATACTCAAAAATCCCGAAATTGGTCAAACCCGACCCCCAGGCCCACGTCCCAAAACTCAAATATTTTTATACCAAACAATTCATCATCTCACGAGTCTGTACATATAAAGAACATAAAATTCAGAGTCCAAATGACCCCTCAAATCCCCATTTTAAAGACTCTTAATCCCAATCCCTAATTACCCAATTTACACTGATTTTTCCCTAATTTTCCACCATAAATCCGACCTTTAATCACATATAAGCGAGTTTAGAGTCCAAAAACCTTACCTCAATGAAGAACTATCGAATCCTCTCTTCAAAACCCTTCCAAAAACTTCAAACCCGGATGAAATATAGAGAAAAATGGCTAAAATTCGCGAAGGCACGCTTTTATACCTTCTGTCTAGTTGGTCCGCACCTGCGACCACTTACTCGCACCTGCGGAACCGCACCTGCGGAACCGCACCTGCGGATCCCAAGTGCGCACCTGCGGGAAATCCCAAGGACCCTAACTATTGCAGATGCGATCGACCTCCTGCACCTGCGGCTTTGCAGGTGTAGCAATTGACTCGCACCTGCGGAATCCTCTCGCTCAGCCAAACTTCCGCATCTTCGGTTCCACGTCCGCTCCTGCGGAACCGCACCTACGGCTCCCTATCCGCAGGTGCAAAAACACCAGTAACAACAACATCAGAAATATCAAAACCATTCCAAACTCCCCGTTAACCATCTGAACCAATCCCAAGCCCCTCGGGACCCCAACCAAACATACCAACGCATCATATATGATCATTCAAACTTAGTCGAGCCTTCGAAACATCAAACACAACATCAAAAACCCAAAAACACATCGAATTCAAGACTATGAACTTTGAATTTTCTAAATTCCACCGACGATGTCGAAACTACCCAAAACAACTCCGATTGACCTGAAATTTTGCAGACATATCCAAAATGACATTACAAACCAGTTCTAACTGTCGGAATTCTGACCCCGATAGCCTATTTTCCACTGCTAACCGGAAATCGCCAAAAACTAACTTTCGCCAATTCAAGCCTAATTCTACATCGGACATCACAAAAATATTCTGAACACATTCCTAATTCCCAAATCACATAACGAAGCTATCCGAGCCATAAAATCCGTATTCCGAGGTCGTTTCTCAATAAGTCAACTCTCAGTTGACTTTTCCCATTATAAGGCTATCCTTAAAGACTAAGTTACTGAATTCTCATTTAACCATCCGATTTCAAGCCTATCGACTCTAACACATCAATAATAGAATAACCAATCCATGACAAGTCAATGACAGCAATAAAAATGCAAGTTTTACGTAATGACAGACCGGGTCGTTACATTCTCCCCTACTTAAACATACGTTCGTCCTCGAACGTGCCTAGAACTATTCGAACAACACCAAAACTTGTTGTAACCTTCCATGCACATATTCGGAGGTGATCCCATATCACCTTACCCCATCTACGTCCGATAACATAACATAACTTAAATTTCATTATCAAATCCTGACCCATAGACCTTAAAACCAAGTTTCCACTTATGAAATAATTTACAAGTTCAAATTTCCACGACTATAAGCTGAAATAGTCTGAACACATTGTATCAAACCATATCCGTAACCCAAGATGAAATCACATAATATACCACGCTCATAGCAATAACTCCTAACCACAGTAGCTGTTCAACAACTCAATACCGATACATACCCTCTTATCAAACCATGCCTCGGTCTAACACTTCTATATACCGCCGACGATGAAAGAAACACGTATAAACAAGTGACCATTCGCCCGATCAGTATCAATACCATCCAGAGCCATAACTTGTGCACTCAATAACCACATATCAAGAGTTCAATTCATTAAATAAAGAAGACTCGCATGAGAGGGCTATCCTGCCACTAACACTTACCATTACCACATCATACTAAAAGCCTGATACACATCGTGAAACCATATCACACAAATCCGACACAAAGGATCATACCTCTACCTTACCGTTATCTTGTTGATTGCTCTACAATCCACGCACATCCTCCAAGTTCCATCCTTTTTGGGTACCAATAGGACGGGAACAGAGCAAGGGCTCATGCTCTCTCTCACAAAACCTTTCTCAAGTAACTCCACAACTTGCCTGTGAAGCTCTTTTTGTCTCTTCTGGATTACTTCTATAAGCAGGCCTATTTGAAATTTGTGCTCCAGGCACAAAGTCAATTTGGTGCTCCATGCCACGTAAAGGTGGTAGACCTTTAGGGATATCCTCAGGGAAGATATCATCAAAATCCTGCAAAAGAGAAGAAACACTACTTGGCAAAGAAAAATTTAGTAACTCAGAATTAACCAAAACTTCTTTGTAAGTAAGTAGTATAATGGGCAGCCCCTCTTTTCTTGCATTCAAACACTCTTTGGCTTTTATGTACAAACTCTCCTTTTTCTTTTCCTTTGCCTCTTTCCGCTCCCCAAAACTTTCCTTTTTATCACTCAAACCCTCTTCTACCAATTTGCTCAAGTTGCTGCCCTCTCTATCTCTCTCTTGGCCATTTCTCTTTTTTTTAGCTCTTGGCCTCTTTTCTTTTCTTTTCCCTCAAGCTCATTTTTTCTTCTCCCCTTTGTTTTCTCATTGCTTCCCTCAATCTTTTGTTATTCTCAAATACTTGAGAAGGACTTAAAGGTGCAAGAGTATAATTTTTGCCATTAAGCTCAAGAGAATATCTATTCTTTCTTCCATCATGAAAAACATTGCTATCATATTGCCACAGACGACCTAACAAGACGTGCCAAGCTTGCATAGGGACCACATCACAAAGAACATCATCCACATACCTACTAACATTGAAGGAAATCATGCACTATTTGTTGACTTTCAGTTCACCACTATCATTCAACCATTGGATTCTATAGGGCTTAGAGTGTTTCATGCATGCAAGCTCGAACACCAAGTGTGAACTAACCACATTAGCACAACTACCACTATCAATAATCATAGAACAAGTTTTTCCGTTAATTCCACACCTAGTATAAAATATATTCTCCCTTTGTTCTTCACTATTGATTCCTAAATTAACAGTCATAATCCTTCTAACTACCCCAACCAAACCATCATTAAAAGGCAACTCTACATCATCTTCACTCACACCTTCCTCTTCTTCCTCTTCCTCATTTTTTTCTCCCTCATATTTTCCATCTATATTCCTCCTAACTATCCCAACCAAACCATCATTAGGAAGTTCTACATCATCTTCACTTACTTTTCTCTCTTCTTCCTAACTTTTTTCACTCTCATATCCTCCATCTTCTCTCAAAATAATATTTCTTCTATTTGGACATTCTCCATCATATGACCTCTTCTATGAAATTTGTGACATTGAATGGAACTAGAAGGTTTAGAGGATCTAGAATTGAAAGTTTTATCTCCCTCTTTCTCCTCAACTTTACCTTTCAACTTGTCTTCTTGGGGTCTAGAAATCACTTCTTGATTTGTCCATGGCTTCTTGGAATTAGTGTTTGGCCGACATCTCCGTGAGCTACCTTGCTGCCTTCTTTTATTTTGATTTTCTATTTTACAGCCAAATCTACTAACTCATCTATAGTTACATATTGTTGTATCTCTACTACATCAGCTATTTCTCTATTTAAACCATTAAGAAATCCAGCCATGGTGGCCTCTTCTTCTTCCATACAATTAGCTTGGATCATAGCCATATCCATATCTTTAAAGAATTCATCAACAGTCATGGTTCCTTGCTTCAAGGTCTGAAGACGCAGTTGTAGGTCTCATTGAAAGTGGGAAGGCACAAACCTCTTCCTCATGACTCTCTTCATCTCGGTCCAAGTAGCAATGGGTTGTTCTCCATCTTGTTGTCTGTCCCTTGTAAGCTTTTTCCACCAAATAGAAGCATAATCAGAAAATTCAACAATAGCAAGCTTAACCTTCTTACCTTCAGAGTAGTTGTGACAGTCAAAGATGGCCTCAACTTTCCGCTCATAATCAAGGTACAAATCTGGGTCTCTTGTTCCCTTGAAAGATGGCATCTTCATTTTTATGCTACTAATATTATCATCTTCTACTCTACCTTTTTGTCCCCTCCTATCTCTTCCCACCCTATCTAGATTTACAAAAAATCATCTACAACATCATCTATAGGGTTTTCTTGATTTACAATGGGGGCATGGGGTTCATTTCTTCTATTATGAGGCCTAGGATTATTTCGAGGTTGTACATCAGGTTGATTACCCCTCCTAAGTGCATCCATTTTGTTCAGCAATAGTATTCCTTATCTCTTGGAATTGCAGGTTCCATATCTTGAATTGTTGATTCATAGCTTGTAGAGTAAAATCATTTCTTGCTCGGATTTCAACTTCCTGAAGAGCCCTTTGTTCATCATCACTAGCACCTGTATGAGACATCTTTAAAAAATAAAAATAAAAAATAATAAAATGTTATCACTCAAATGGCTCTTTCCCTCAATTGTTCTCACCTGCTCTTGCCTTTTCCCCCTCAATTAACCTTTGGAAAATACCTTGTAGATTTATAATTAAACCCAACTAGTATCAAAGTCCTTAGTAGTAAAATAAGGAATTTTGGGACCCTAAAGAAAGTGAAGAACCAATCCTAGAAAGAGAAGGATTTAGTTGAAACAAAACTCGAACAAAGGAAAGGATTTTTAGAACAGGATCAAAGGAGTAAGAAAAAAAATTTAATTTTTTTTTCTCTTATCCTTAAAGATCTAGGATCCTCTCTTCTTGTTTCCTTTCTTGATTTTGGAAACAAACACAATTAAAATCTGATTTATTGAAGAGCACTATATTTTTTTTTTGAAAGAATATTTTTTTTCGTTTTTTTATAGTACTGCTACAGTCACCTTTTTCTTTTTACTTTTTTTTTGTCAAAAATCCCAAAGATTTATCAAGAACGGAATCTTGATACAATCGCTCTGATACCACTTGATAACACAAAGGTTGGGAGAGCCAAGAACTTAAAGAAAATAAGTAGAAGAAATGCGGAAGTAGTAAAGAAATGCAATGGAATTGAGAAACTAAGAAAATAAACTAGATATGTTGAAATTCAAGGAAAAATCCAAGAACCCCGAGATTGTGTTAATCTAGATTTTGGCAGATCCTAATGACAACAAGTTGGTTATGAAACCAATTGCCTTCACTAGAGATAAACTAATCAAGAACTAGATTCGGATCTTGACTTCTAGTTTGAATAACTTACGACAACAACTAGTATAAGAAACTAGTCGCCTTCGAAGAATATCAAAAGAAACCAAAGATATCACAAGAAAGAAAATTATCTTACTACCTTAAACTATGAACTAGTTAGGGTTGCAAGATAAATCTCAAAGTAAAGTTCACAAAGGTTCAAAAGAACTCACAATAATAATATTAATCTTCAATATTCTCCGTACAATGAAAGACAAGCACCCCCTTTATATAGTAGTTAAAAAGGAGCTAGTCAAGACTTCAATAAATGAGAATCATATTCCCTAGAAGTATAGAAGACTACCCACACTAAGACTAATGTAGTCAACATACACATAGACCAATGCAAGTCAACATAGAATAAAACGACTATTAAAAATATATTTTAGAAACTATTTTTGGGCTTATTTGGGCTGCTGAAATTTTTTCCTTTTTGGGGCATATTTGGGCCACATTCCATCTCCTCTTGAACTTTAATTTGGGCCTCTAAATAGTTGTAAGACTTGGCCCAAAGATCCTCCTTGTGCTGGAGCTCTTTCTCTATCATAAGACACTTTTTAATTTCCAATTGAAGCCCATTAAGCTTGTCTTGAAATTTCTTTGTTTGAGACCTTGTCATGGGCCTTTTTGGAGCTTACAAAGCTTCATCCTTCTCCTTTAATAATGTTGAGCATCCATGGATTCTATCACCAAGTGCTTCACATCAAATGAGTTGGACAGATCTCCCTTCAATTTTACAATCATCCCCTTGTAATTGTTCGAATAGAAGTCATTTTGACAACAAGTGAGACAATTTCATCAAAATCAATACCTTTCTTCTGTTCGAAGCCTTTAACCACCAATCGAGCTTTTTATCTGACCAATCCATTTCCATTTTTCTTGAGTTTAAAGACCCACTTACATTTCAATGGTCTTTTACCTTTTGAAAGTTCAACCAGCTTGTACGTACCATTTTTCTGCAGAGATTTCATATCTTCTTGCATGGATTTCATGACTTTCTGGCTCCCCCTCATCACTGATGAGGACATACTTTGTGGAAGGTACCTGCATGACTCTACCCTTGGCCTTTCTGATCTACTGAGAGGTTGAGGTTGTTATTCTCCCTGAATGGGGTGCTCCACTTGCTCAACACAATCATCAAGTTGCTCCCCTTGCTCAATAACCTCACCAGGTTGCTCCCCCTGCTTTGCAACATTGTCGGTCATACTTTATGCACTTGTGGGATAGTTAGAATAAGAAAGAATGGTAACAAGGTTAGGGATTATACCATTCTTTGTCTTCTCTAACTATCATCTACAACTCCAACTTCACTTTCTCGTAAGATTACATTTCTTCTTCTAATGAACTTCTTCTTTACAGGATCCCACAATGTGTACCCGAACTCTTCATCTCCACATCCGATGAATATGCAGGGAACATATTTATCATCCATTTTTGTTCTCTGCTCCTTTAGTACATGTGAAAAAGCTCTGCAACAAAACACCTTTAGATGTGAGTAGAACACTTACTTGTTGGTCTAAACTCTCTCTGGGATGTCAAACTCCAACGGAACTGATGGACTCTTATTGATCATGTAACAGGTTGTCTTAACGGCTTCAACCCAGAATGACTTAGGCAGTTTAGCCATTCTGAGCATACTTCTCACCTTCTCCACAATAGTGTGTTCATCCTTCCAGCTACGCCATTGTGTTGTGGGGTTCCAGAAACTGTCTTTTCATGTATGATCCCATGGCTCGAACAACACTCTTCAAATTCCCTTCAAGTGTACTCACCTCCATTGTCACTTCGGGGACGCTTTAGCTTTCGACCCATCTCCCTTTCCACCAGATCATGAAACTTCTGAAAAACTTGAAACACCTGATCTTTGGTTTTCAAAATATAAACCCATAATTTTCATGAAGCATCATCAATAAAATTAATAAATATTTTTTACCGCCCGTTGATTCAATTTTCATTAGACCACTAACATCAGAATATACCAAATCAAGTATATTCAATTTTCTTTCAGACAATGTCTTAAATGAGACTCTATGCTTCTTACCAAATAAACAGTAGTCACAAGATTTTGCCGTTGTACCTTTGGCATAAGAAATTAGTGATTTCTTGGCAAGAATCTGCAATCCCTTCTTGCTCAAATGACCCATTCTTTTGTGCCACAAATCTTCACAAATCTCATATTGTGCCGTGTTCAATTCACCTTGCCATATTTCTGCATTTGTCCTGTACAACGTGCCATGGGCAACTCCATTTGCAATCACCAATGATCCCTTCGCGAGTCTTCACTTTTGATTCGCAAAATAGTTCTTGTACCCATCTCGGTCTAAAGCAATTCCTGAGATCAAGTTCATCCGCAAATCAGGTACATGTCGCACATCCTTTAGAACCAATTGTACATCTGACATTTGTCTTGATACAAATGTCACCAATCCCTTCAATCGTTGAGTAACTTGTGTTACCCATTCTCATGGTGCTGAAATCACCTGCTACATATATGCAAAAAAGATCTCTTGCCAGTGTGGCATGAAAGATGATGTTGTATCAACCACCCATTCCAACTCTGGACTTGACAAGTGCATGCATTTCTCCTCCTCATTTATAAAGAGGACAACATTATCATTATTGTGCACCATGGCGGTTGTGTTTTCGTCATTCTTCTGGCCACTGGTTTCACCTTTCCTTGGATTTGGGCGATCTCTTTTGAAGTGACATGGTTGATCACAATTGTACTGATTTCTGACTCTTGATTTGTATCGGTTCTTGGACTTCCCACGAACTCCGGATCTACCATAGTTTCTCGAACTCCTTTGATAACTCTTGCCTCTACCTTCTGTGATAAGAGCCTATACTTGATTTTCAGGCTTCTTTCTCATCTACTCATTGAGTAGAAGAGTTTATGTGGCATATTTTAACTCAATGGTAGTCTTACTGTGTAGGATGTTTGTTTCCAAATTATCATACGAAGATGGAAACGAGTTCAATAGCAAGATGACTTTATCTTCTTCCTCGATTTTCACTCCGAGGTTGGCGAGCTGTGTGATTAGTCCATTAAACATATTTAAATGTGACAAAATATCCGTACCTTCACCCATGTTTAGGGCGTATAACTTCTTCTTTAGGTACAATTTATTTGTTAACATTTTGGACATGTATAGGCTTTCCAACCTTGTCCAAATGCCACATGTAGTGTCTTCATCAATGATGTTATTTACCACATCATCTGATAAGTGCAACCTGATTGCACTAGAAGCTCTTTCATCCAAGTCAGTCCAATCCTCACCTTTCATGGTATCAGGCTTATTGGCATCATCATCTAGTACCTTGTATAATCCTTGTTGGATGAGTAGATCCCTCATTCTTCTTTATCACGTTGAGAAACCGTTATCACCGATGAATTTTTCTACCTCATACTTTACTCCAGACATTTTTATTTTTTACCGAGTATAGTACTACCGATACTGAATAGTATTTCTGTGAACGAGCAGAAGATGTGCTCTGATACCAGTTGTTGGGAAATAATATTCATGGTTATAAAAATAGAATAAAATACGGGCCCGAGAGTAGAAAAGTAATCCACTATAATAAGGAATTTTACACTGCGTTGGTTCGAGTAAATACTTCAGGGACCACTATACACTCAAAAGAAATATCCTTTTTTAAGATTCTCACCTCACTATTATTTTCCCTCACAGACTACACCGTCTGTGAATATCTCACACTGCTCTTTATGCTCTCAGATATATGTCTACTGAGATTGGTGTGTAGAAATGAGAGTCGAAGCTCTCCATTTTATAGTATTGAGTGCCTACTATTTTTGGCATTTTTGAAGATTTGCAAATCAAATGAATCTGACATTTTCCTTCATTTTATTCTTTCTATTTAGGGGGGTGGACCCCTTTCCTCCTTTTTCTTTGTCTCATTTGTGGGGATGGACCCCACAAAGTACATTAAGTTCTCTTTGCATAAAGCGCTTCATTTCATTGTGTTAAAAAATATGTCATAAGGGTTTGGATATCCCAGTTGATTGAAGTTGGAGATTTAAAAAACGTTTGTGCAAGTTGATAATAATTTGGGAATGGCTTCGATTTGAAACGAAAATAATGAAAGTTAAAAATTTGTGATCGAAAATTACAGTAATATTTTATTACGTACTAGGAGCACAGGACAATTCCTTTTTTCTATACAAATTCATCATTTAAAGCTGATTTTATCATTGGCGACAAATAATGCTCCAAAGCAGCTTTCGAAAGGAAGTGCAACTATAGCCAATTACGCTGAAATATCCAGAAGATTGTGTTGAGTTATATGTGTTTTAATAATTAAGAAAATATGCAATGCAAAAATTATCTTAGGCTCACATGGCCAAAACTCGAGCCTAAGGTCAAATCTCGTTGACCCATAACTTTCAAAAGTCCAATTATGTGATTAATTTCCAAATTTGAGTCCAAATCGGTGTTTAACCCCCCCCCCCCCAAACTCTCTTATGTTATAGAAAAGTCTTTAATTCTATGGTTTTAGGTATACAGAATTCAATCGGGAATCAAAATACACAATCAAAACTAAATAATAATTACTTACCCTCAAAATCGAGATGAAAATCTTCTAAAAAATTGCCTCCTCAAAAATGGTAAAAATGAGGTAAATCCCGAAATTTGGATATTAAAATGCCCCTGGGCCGAATTACTTAATTTCAATCGAGACAGACTCCCCTCCCCCCCCCCCCAAATCGTGATGCACTAGCGTCCCCAAGCTACGCGCGCGATTGCTTCCCTCTGCATGCAAATGCGAATGGCAAAGCCCCCGGACTCCAGAAGCTTTCTATGCGACCATGAAAGAGCCCCGCGACCGTGACAAACCATCCGCCAAAGCTACATGATCACAGACCACTCCACACAATGGCAAAGGATAAACTTCCCAAGCCCACTCTTCTTTTATGTGATCGTGTTGCGATGCGTTATATCAGAAAACTAGAAAACCTAACTCAATTCGAAATGCTCCTAAACCATCCTAAAATTCACCCGAGCCCTCGGAACCCTGTCCAATCATCCTAAAAAGTCCATATACTCTATAAAAATTTGTCTAAAGGTTCAAAATACTAAAACTAATATCAATACCAAGAATCAAACGTCAAATCAAAAATCTCAAACTTTCTTCAGTTGAAAATTCCAACTCTCGATTAGAAGAGTTGAACGATACTCAAACCAAATATACGTACAAGTCTAGAATTATCATACGAACTTATTGAAACCTCAACTTAGGAACTAACTGTTCCAAATCACTCCCGAACCTCTCAAAAACCAAACCACACATCCCGTTATCGAGAAAATCTATGTGAAACATTACATAACGGATTTGAGAACTCAAACCGACCATTCAAATTGTTACATATATACGAGTGAGGTTGGACAAATCCTTCCCCAATTTTAGCTTCAAAACCTAAAATGTCACTATCTTAAGGAAAATAAGTACTAAAAGAATTCTATTTTATTTCATTGAAAGACTCCTTTATGCGTTTTTCCTTTTTCATGCAGCTATTTTCATAATTGAAATCTATGTTGATCGCAAATCCCATCATCTAATATTTTCCTTGTAGCTTGCGAACAAAACCTTTAAAGGAAACTAACTATCAACCGAAATTAGTTTTTCCAACTCAATTGTTCTTGCACGAAAACAACTTCTAGCTCCTGATCAATCAACGACTTTTAAGAGACTTGGTTTTTTCACAACCATTTGTTAATTATCAAACGAATTAAACTCAGTAAAATAACTTATTTCTTACCTGATTCATCAATCTCCTTATTAAAAGACTCATATGAGTCATCAAGGCCGAAATATGTTTAGCCATTATATTATTCAGGTCAAGAGGCACAAAGTGGACAATTGAGGTGAGTGTTGTCCCTCATGATCCAACTTGAACTCTATCATATTAAGCAGAATTTTGCACTCAGTGACCTATTTGCTCAAGAATTCTCCATCCGTTGAAGCATCAACATTTTCTTACAAACTGTCAGCTAACTACATATAAATTCTCTTACCCAACATTTAATCTAGAATGCCATCGTGTGGATTCTTCACGAAAATACGCTTGAATATTTCTTATGTCTCTTGTAAGGCCTCTATTAGCTTTCACCTGAATTGTAGGATCTCATCAATCTGCTTAGTCATATTGCTTGGTGGAAAGAACTTGTTCAAGAACTACTTGGCTTATTCATCCCAAGTAGTGAATGAGTTGGTGGGGAGTGAATTCATCCAAGTTTGTGCATCCTCGTTCACTAAGAATGGAAACAAAAGTATCCTAATCGCCTCAGATGTCATATTCGGCTGCCTTAAGTAACACAAATAGATAAATAATTCATTCAAATGTTGTTGCGGGTTTTCAATGTGTAACCAAAAGAATAGCCTCTTATTTTACAAAAGGTTTAGCATATTATTTGTGATCTGAAAACTCTTAGCTTGTACCTCTGTAACAACAATTATTTTTTCCAGGTTATCCGCAATGGGTTGCACCCAATCATAAAGAGAAGCTTTCGGCAAGTGATAGTGACACAATTTTGTTACGCATTTGAGGATTTGGTGGATTGTTTCATTGTTCCCGTTATTGTTTCTATCCCTATTATCACCCATAATGATCTCACTTTTAAAATTTTTTGTTGATTCAATGATTGCTTATCTTTCTTACTTGCATGGTTGAGTACCTCTAACACTTTCTCGAGATCCCTAAGCCTCGAAAAGTATACCAGTTCTTGAGGAATTTCTTGGCA
Source organism: Nicotiana paniculata (assembly GCA_005239505.1). Lineage (NCBI taxonomy): Eukaryota > Viridiplantae > Streptophyta > Magnoliopsida > Solanales > Solanaceae > Nicotiana > Nicotiana paniculata. The sequence goes on from MDKI01063433.1 coordinate 20,794, forward strand.
TATACCACTGAGACACAAGATTTAGGACGTGAGACTAAAATAGAAATAAAAGCAAGAAGAAAAATTGACTCTGCTACAATTTCTAGCAATCTCTCTAAGTTGTTACTAAATAATAGCATTAGTCCTCGACAATAGTTCCAAAATTTGATCACACACAATTATTCCTAATAAAAGAAATAAGCGAACGCTACAAATAAAATTAAGTTTAAGAGTCCGAAGTCAAATCCCACAGGGAATTAACATATTCGCTATAAGTTTTCGGTAATTTTAAGAAACGAGCTCAGTCAATTTTCAAAGTATTAAAATTTCAATTTTGTTTTGTTTAAACTAAATAACTTCTAATCTATCAAAAGAAATTACAACTAACAACTAAAAATAATGGAGTTTTAATCAAGACTTAAGGAACCTAGGGTAACGACTTTCTCAATTGTCATATTGCTTCTAGACACGTTAGCTATTATTTTTTCTGATTATTCTCTATTTATTGTGGGATCTTTAACTCACTACAATTATCTCTCGATCAATTGTGATATTATACTAGATATATTCTCTCCAACTATGCTAGAAAGTTATTTTAACAACTCGCTCCAACCACGTTAAAACTTCATTATATAAAATCCGCTTTTTATACCTAAAGCATTAATCTCTCAAATACATTGGAGTGACGATGTTCAATAATAAGCTAAGCACGTATTTTTTCTCAAGTAATACACACCAATAAAACACTGTTAATCAAACTTCCTTCAATTAAGTATAAACAAAATATAATTGAACAAATAAAGATCAGAACGACTAAATTATAACCAATTGTATTCAATAAGTGATCCAACAACCGGTTTCATCGAACTCTAGAGTAGGAATTTAACTACTCATAATAGTATGTAAAATACAATATTTAATTCATAACCAACAAGAGGAATAAGAAGAACAAAAACTTGTTGCATGAATCTACTTGTTTTCACTCCTTGCACGTTCTTACCTCTAACCCTTAAAAATTCATTCTTGGATGCATTTATAGCAATTAGGGCTTGTATGAGACGGACTAAGCCAATCCAACCTCCGACAAGACACTACTAAAAGAATAGAAATTAGTGATGGATAAATTATGTAGCTAAATAACGGAATCCATCACTATTCCTACTTAAAAATGGATTAGCGATTGATTATCAAATATATTCCGTTAGCCATTATAGATTTACCGATTGATTAACGATGAATTTCGTAACTAATTCTAATTTTTTAGTAGTAGGAGAACTAGGACGCTCGTCCATAGTCCTCGTGCCGACGAGGAGGGACAGACGAGCTACCTCAGATCTCGCAATGGGAGCTCGTGATTGCTTCCTTCACTGCCTCCTGCTGGAGGCTGAGACCTATTGGATTCCAAGCCCTCTCGCGACGTGAGCAGGGGTGATTTAGCTCCTCACCCACGTTTTGCTCCAATTCATTTTTTTCTGTCCGTTTTTGTCAAATTCATTCCCTATACATATAAAGTACATAATAAGCAGGAAACACATCAAACATCATGAAACGTACGATACCTAAGCACACAATATGAGGCAAAACACCGCTCAAATGGTAAAATTCAAGCCGAATATTAGGGGGGTGCTGGAGCTAACAAGTTCGAAAAAACTCAATAACTGTGGTTCATATTTTATATTTATGTTAAAAATTTATTTAATATGAAAAAATAATTTATTCTGAACCTTGTAAATTATCTTTTTAAGAATTCAGAAATCATAAACTCAAAATCCTAACTCCACCTGAATCATTTTCCTTGAACTCCCACTACTTCTATCTCCCCAGGTCATTATTTCTTTTACAAGTGAAGCAATTTTCCACTAACAAAGTTACTAGACCTCCTAGTCTCCGACAAAACTAGATGCTATCAAGACTATAAGAAAGGGAGAGGGAAGGCCAGAGACCATTTCGTACAACATTGGCACCAATAGTTTATTTCAGGTACAATGCATTTTGGTTCTAAATATCAATGAAGATAAAGTCCTATGCAGCAAGCAACTGTAGCACTAGGTGAAGCAAAGATAAATTGGGCTCTCAAGTGATATTATAATAAAGAGAGAGAGAGAGTATGGTATTGGCCCCCTTAGAGAGCTACATACTGATATGCAACTTGCTAATGATTAATTACTCCTTTCCTAACACACGTATACGGTTAGAACAGGCCTACCCTTCTTATAACTAATCGAGATTGGATCATGATAGGCGATGGTTTGGCCTCGTGTTATATCGAGCCTCAGTGCAGAGTTAGATTGTTGAGCCCTAATTCAGAGATCAACCACGGTCGAGATCGGCAAAGACCGAAACCAAGAAGAACGAAGATCGAGCAAGACTGATGAAATTTTACCTGGTCAAATAACGGTAAGTCGAAATATCCATAATCGAGCAAGGATAGCGGCGGAAATCTCGACGCGTATCAAGATGAGGCTGATTAATCAACCAATTATGAGATTTCTAACTGTATTTAGAATTGTACCATAAGTAGGACTCCCCAACTATATAAAGGGGATCTAATCATTTGTAAAAGCATCATATTCACGCAATACAAAGAAATATACTACTCTTTTATTTAAGCTCTCAATACTCTGTTACTTTGTTCATATCTCATTTTGCTCATTCATTTGTTTCGAGCGTAACTTATCTCGAGGGACAAAGTTGCATATCTCATTTGGTTTGCTTTTATTATACAGTCAATTTCAATATCAATTTGCATATTTTCTCAGTTTGTGCCAAGTGAAATCACGTGTCCTTAAAACCATATATAAATTCAATTGTTATCCGTTTTTATGGTAAATAGTTTGGTGCCCACCGTGGGGCTAAGGATAAAAGTGATTTCCTAGTACTAACTTTCATAACACACACTATTTTATGCTTGTTCTTGTGAGTATCTTTGATTCCGAGATCAGCATGTCAAACTCTCAAGCAACACCTACACACATAGACAATGGCCTTGGTTTCCACGCGAGCCGCCCCAGGGAACGAAGTACCTCCAGTTGACCTCAATGGAGTCCCGGCCATAGACCCAATCAACGTCAGTTCCCATGTTTCCATTAATGCAAATCTGGCCATCGACCCTAAGAATAGCGTCTGCAAAGATGTTTGATCAGCTGGTCAGAGCGCACAGGGCGGCAAAGAAGGCAGGATCAACTTTCGAGTGATATTCGAAATGTTGCATGCTCATCTAGCTGCAATAGCACAACTCTAAAATCATAACCATGCACCGAGCAGGGTCGAGCCTGAGCCATCGCAGAAAGTTGTTCATAGAGCTAATCGGTGTCAAAAAGGTCAAACGGAAATGAATCAGGGATCGAGATCGCAATCATGAAGATGCTCGAGGAGCTGAAAAAGTGAGTTGAATTGGGGGAGAAGATAATTGAAGCAAATGAAAAGAAGGTGGAAACATATAACTCCATAGTTGATCAAATTCCAAGGGCACCACCGATTTTGAAGGGTTTGGACTCAAAGAAGTCTGTGCAAAAGCCCCCCCCCCCCAAAGCGCGGATCCTAAACAAATTCCCTAAAAGTTTCGCATGACAAAAATTCCCAAGTACAATGGGACGACCGACCTCAACGAGCATGTCACTTTTAACACATGTGCGATAAGGGGAATGATCTGGAGGGCGATGAGATCGAGTCCGTATTGTTGAAGAAATTCGGGGAGACCCTGTCAAAGGGAGATTAGTACCATAATTTTCCACCCAACTCCGTTGATTCCTTTGCCATTCTTGCAGATTTCTTCGTTAAAGAACACGGGGGAGCTATAAAGGTCGAGATTAGGAAGTCGGACCTCTTCAAGGTAAAGCATAAATCTAACGAGATGCTCAGAGAGTTTGTGAATCGTTTCCAAATGGAATGTATGGATTTACCATTGGTCGCCGATGATTGGGCCGTTCAGGCCTTCACTCAAGGATTGAACGTATGAAGCTCGATGGCATCACATCATTAAAGAAGAACTTGATCAGATACCCAACTGTTACTTGGGCCGATGTGCATAATCGGTATCAGTCAAAGATTAGGATCGAAGACGACCATTTGGGGACTCTTTCCAGGTCCATTTATCCTATCAGGCCCGTCGACAAATTCAAAAGGGACATTGACAGGGAACCACGGTCAAACATGGATCGTTACCATCCATATAATGGAGATCGAAGAAATAATGGACTTGGATGCAACCCCATTCGAGGTGAATGGAGAAATGATCGAGATCAAGCTCTCGAGGGCTCATGAGCAAGAATGGTCTCGACAGGAATGTCGAGCCCAAAGAAGCACCACGGCTATCAAAATATAACTTCAACGTTGATGCATCAGCTACCGTATCAGCCATCGGACGCTTCAAAGATACTAGATGGCCTCGACCTCTGCAGACCGATCCAGCCCAGAGAAATCCAACCGAATGTGCAAGTATCATGGCACCCATGGCCATAGAACAGAAGATTGCAGACAACTAGGGGAGGAAGTAGCCCCGTTGTTCAACGAGGGGCACCCTCGGGAATTCTTAAGCAATCGGGCCAAGAACCACTTTAGAAACAGAGATTCAAACATATATAACGAACTAGAAAAACCACAAAACGTGATCCACATGATTGTTAGAGGGGTCGATATTCCTCAAAGACCAGTATTTAAATGCACCAAGGTGTCGATCACAAGGGAGAAGCGAACTCGGGATTATGTTCCTGAAGGAACCTTGTCTTTCAATAACGAGGATGCTAAGGGGATCGTGCAACCCCATAATCACGCACTGGTAATATATGTACTTATGAATAAGACTCAAGTTAAACGTGTTTTTATTGGTCCAGGTAGATCGGCCAATATCTTCGATCGAGGGTCATAGAACAACTCGGCCTATAGGATCAAGTTGTTCCCACGACTTGAGTACTTAACGGCTTCAACTTGGTATGCGAAACCACGAAAGGCAAGATAACTTTGTTAGGGAACGTCGCCAGGACCATCCAAGAGACAAAGTTCCATGTGATCAAGGGTGATATGAGGTATAATGCCTTGTTCGGGAGGCCGTGGATCCAAAACATGAGGGTAGTACCCTCGACCCTTCACTAGGTTCTAAAGCGGTCTACGGGGAACAACCCGCCGCCAAGGAAATGTTTGCATTCGATGAAGTGATACCAATATCCGCACTCTCGTCTACAAAAGGGCCAGATTCGAAGGGAAAACAGGAGGCCAAATAGCAACCACAGACACCGGCCTCGACCCTATTAGAGAAGTAGGGGACTGACAAGGATGATGATTATGAGGTTCCTCGATCCTTCATAGTCCATGATGATTCCGATGCCACCAAGTCAACGATCAGAGAGCTGGAACAAATTATACTGACCGAACATCAGCCCGAATGAAAGGTATACCTGGGCACAGGGCTAGCTCCAGAGCTCAGGGAAAACTTATTCAATTCCTTAAAACTAACATGGATTGCTTTGCTTGGTCCCATCTCGATATGACAGGGATCCCACCGAAAATCACCAGTCATAAACTATGCCTAGATCCGAAGTTCCATCCAGTGAAGCAAAAAAAGAAGACCCCAATCCGAGATCAAACATGATTTCATCAAAGACGAGGTAAGAAAACTTCTTAAAATATGATCCATTCGGGAAGTAAAGTATCCTGAATGGTTAGAAAACGTAGTGGTAGTCTCTAAGAAGGAAAATAAACTTAGAATGTATGTAGATTACAAAGATATGAATAAAGCATGCGTCAAGGATTCTTTTCTGCTGCCTAATATCGATCACATGATCGATGCCACAGCCGACCACGAGATTCTCATTTTTCTCAATGCCAATTCCTGGTACAACCAAATATAGATGAACCCGGAAGATAAGGAAAATAAAGACCTCGTTTATCACTAAGTATGGCACCTACTGCTACAATGTAATGCCATTCGGATTAAAAAATGTTAGTGCAACTTATCCACGCTTAGTAAATTGAATGTTCGAAGAACAAATAGGGAATGAGGTTTATATTGATGACATTCTAGTTAAGTTCCTGCGAGCAGATGACCATTTGAAGCATTTGCAGGAAACTTTCGATATACTAATGAAATAAAACATGAAGCTCAACCTAGAAAAATATGCATTCCGGGTCGACTATGGCAAGTTTCTCGGCTTCATTGTATCCAACCGGGGAATCAAGATCAACCCCAACAAAATCAAATCTATCGAGGACATCACGGTAGTAGACAACATAAAGGCCGTGCAGAGGTTAACGGGGTGCATAGAAGCCCTGGGGAGATTCAGCTCGAGGTCCCCCGATAAGATTCATCAATTATTATCATTGCTAAAGAAGAAGAATATCTTCACATTAACTCCGAAATGTCAACAGGCCTTGGAGGAGCTTAAACGGTACTTATCTAGCACGTCGTTTCTTCACACGCCGAGGACAGACAAACAACTTTACTTGTATCTTGCAGTATCGGAGATAGCGGTAAGTGGAGTCTTGGTCCGAGAAGAACAAGGTACACAATTCCCTATCTATTATGTTAATCGGACCGAGGACAGCAAGGTAGCAGATAACATAAAAGCGTTGCAGAGGTTAACGAGGCACATAGCCGCCCTAGGGAGACTCATCTCGAGGTCCACCGATAAGAGTCATCGATTCTTCTCGTTGCTAAAGAAGAATAATAACTTCACATGGACTCCGAAATGCCAACAGGCCTTGGAGGAGTTTAAAAAATACTTATTGAGCCCGCCGCTGCTTCATACGCCAAGGATAGACGAACAACTTTACTTGTATCTTATAGTATCGGAGATAGAGGTAAGTGGAGTCTTGGTCCGAGAAAAACAAGGTACACAATCCCCTATCTATTATGTTAGTCGGACCGAGGACATCACGATAGTAGACAAGATAAAGGTCGTGCAGATGTTAACGAGATGCATAACCGGTATGGGGAGATTCATCTCGAGGTCCCCCAAAAAGAATCATCGATTCTTCTCATTTATAAAGAAGAAGAATAACTTTACATGAACTATGAAACGCCAACAGGGCTTGGAGGAGCTTAAGCGATACTTATCGAGCCCGCCGTTGCTTCACACGCCGAGGACAGACGAACAACTTACTTGTATTTTGTAGTATCAGAGATGGAGGTAAGTGGAGTCTTGGTCCGAGAAGAACAAGGTACACAATCCCCTATCTATTATGTTAGTCGGACCTTAGGTGTGGCCGAAACTAGGTATCCCCATCTAGAAAAATTGGCGCTTGCTTTTGATAAGCGCCTCTAGAAAACTAAAAATCGTACTTTCAATGTCATTCCATATGTGTTGTAACAACTTATCCACTTCGAAATATTTTTCTTAAGCCCCAGCTTTCGGGATGGTTGGCCAAAAGGACCATAGAAATCAGTAGGCCCTAGTACCCGAGGTTGAAAGAGAAATGTTAGTAAACTCGAGTACATCCTCGGGAATCTAGACCCTCTTTATGGACGGTAACGCAAAAGGGTCCGGACTCTGTCTCGTACTAAAACCACCCACAGGTAACGCAGTTAAACAATCTATCAGAACTGTAAACTTGACTAACAATGAGGCCGAATATGAGGCCATGATTGCATGTCTCGAATTAGCCAAAGGCTTGGGAGCGGAGGTGATCGAGTCCAAATACGACTTCCTCCTCGTGGTGAACTAGGTTAATGGAACCTTTGAAGTTCGAGAAGAACAAATGCAAAGATACATGTACAAGCTACACGTAACTCTACCCCGATTCAAGGAATGGACTTTGCAACATGTGCCTCGAGATTAGAATAGTGAGGCCAATGCCTCGCAAACCTAGGGTCATCGGTCGAAGACAACAAACTCAATTCGGGGGCTGTTGTACAACTCATGAGATCGGTGATCGAAGAAGATAAACTCCACAAGTTTGACATGGGATCACATCATATGTCGATTCGGGATGTCTTCTGAAATAGTATGTGATAATGGAAAGCAGTTCATTTGGCAGCAAGGTAACTAAATTTCTCGAGGATAACAAGATCAAAAGAATCCTATAAACACCTTATCATCCCAACGGGAACGGACAAGCCGAATCGACCAACAAAACCATCATCCAAAATCTTAAGAAGAGACTAACCGACGCCAAAGGAAAGTGAAAGGAAATCCTACCCGAGGTTCTTTGGGCATACCGCACAACATCAAAGTCTAGTACCGGAGCTACCCCATTCTAATTAGTTTATGGCGCCGAAGCTCTAATATTGTTCGAGGTCGGAGAACCTAGTATCAGTTTCCGATATGCAACAGAAGAGTCAAATAACGAAGCCATGAATACGAGCCTAGAATTATTGGATGAAAGGTGCGAAGCCTCCCCGTCCGATTAGCCGCCCAAAAATAACGAATATAGATATACTACAATCGAAAAGCCAATCTTCGATATTTTAGCGTCGGAGACTTGGTGCTAAGGAAAGTCACCCCCAACAACTGAAACACGAACGAAGGAAAATTGGGTCCAAACTGGGAAGGACCGTGCCAGATTCTTGAGGTCACCAAAAAAGGTTCCTACAAGCTCGCAACGATGAATGAGGAACAAGTTCCGAGAACTTGGAACATATCACACCTAAAACGATATTACTGATAAGGTAAGACCCCTTTCTATTTTCATTTTTGTTTTAGACTGACACTTGCAGGTGGTCGACAAGAATCGACAATGTATTTTTCAGCGAACGGAATGAGGTCTTTAGGTCTTAAAGCACGTGTTGCACTCTTTTTCCCTTAGACCAATATTGTCCCAAATTGGATTTTTGGTGAGGTTTTTAACGAGGCAACAATGAATTGTGCTAACTTAGGATCAAGCCCAATTACGAATCAACGTCGAAGGTCAATTCAACAATATCTGAGGTTCCTCTACAATCAACCTTGAATACTAGGGGGCTACCCTCGGATATACATTATCTTCAAATATCAACTCCAGATAGGAAATTACTTCATAAAAGGAGGGTCTCGATAGATAGGATTTATTGTAAGGTCCAAACGGTTAGAACGAACGGTTCCTACATTGAGTGTTCGAGCCCTGGCTTAAACATGTATGCATGTATGCCTATTTTGATCAAGAATTAAGAGAAGTACTTCCCTTTCAAACATCTGATGTTTAAAATTTTTCCTTACATCTCTTAAAGAGATTCGTAGTATAAAGAGTCTAAGAGCAATACTTAACCAAAATACAAATGACCACTCCCTCACTCGGGGACTGCCGTTCAACTCAAACATCGCAAGTTATCGGGCCTTGGGGATGAAAAACCTAATAGGCGACTCCCCGATCTCTAAAGTCCACGTCCACCCCACTCGGGAACTATTATCCCAGGCAATTCCGAACAAAACGGGAAAAGGAATCCACTGGGCAGATCCCAAACTAAAATACTACGAGCAATTTAACACGTCTTGGAGATGTCTGAAATCCGTAACAAAAATAGGCCTTTAGAAAACAAATTCTTTCACATCCGGTACTAAAAGGCTACCCTCGGCGAAGTCATAAAAATAAGACATCTTTGGGAAAATCTTCGATAATATCAAGCCCCGAAAACTCTAATAAAGGCAAGGGTTGTTTGGACCCTCGGACACAACCTTATTGTCTCATGCTAAGGCATTTCAACCTTTGTGATTACAAATAACAAAGAAAAGGAAAAAACATAAGAGCCGAAAGGGAAAACAAAGACTTATATTTATATATAGTATGATTTTCCTTACAAGGGCCAAATCGGCCAAGTCAAAATATTTACAATGGCCCAAAACAGCATCAGAAAAGTGCAAAAAGAAGAACAAAAAAAAACTATGTCCTATGAGGCTTGGTCTCTATCGGAGGCAGCATCTCCGTCCTTTGGGTCTTCCCCATCTTTAAATTAACTTAGACTATCGGAGTCATCCTCGAGGAAGGTGAGCTTCCGAGTCTGGATTTCCTCTACTTGGGCATTCTCGACCTCGGCCACGATGTCAAAATCCTGTGCTTGAGTGTCCTCGAGGGCTTCCCCCCGAGCTTGCCATTTTTCATGATCTATCATGCTCCTAGCCTTGGTCTAGACGGCCTCGACGTCGACCTTGAATTGGGCCACCTTTTCATCAGCTTTAATACCGGCTGCGGCCACCTCAGATTTAGCCGCCTCGACCGTGTTGGAAGCCGAATCCAGCTGATACTGAAGCTCCTTTATCTTCTCGGCTTGCACTAAGTTTTCTCTTTTGCAGCTTGAAGCTGAGTCTCAGCCGAATGCAATTGTGCTTGGACAGTTTCCTTCTTCGAGGCCAGGATATCCATGTTTTTCTTGAATGCCTCAACCTTCTTATCGAGTCGTCTGATCTGCTCAAGCCTCTGTCGGATCTGCATAAATGTATTGTTAGTCATTATCTCTAACTCATCTTCACTATCATGAAGTTTTCGGAATACCTGCTCGGCCAAATCTGTGTGCTCGTCCCGAGCCGCAACCAAATTGGCTTGAAGCCTCTCACTGAGGAGCCTATAGGTGTCGCTTTTCTCGGTAAGGCCCCGAACGTCAACCTTGTTCTCCTCTCAAATTCCAAGGAAGGCCTCGTGGTGCAACATCGAGGCCTGCAAGTAAGGAAAAAGATGTTAGAATAATCTACAATTCTAAGTATAAAAGAAATAAGGAAGAGACTCTCGAAGATTACCTGATTCAGAGTGTGTTGAGCCTCATTGAATAGGCAAGGGACCCCCACGATATTCATCATGGCTTGGTCCTCCTCAGTCACCAAGCCTCTCAGATAGCTGGTAATTCCAATGGGGGGAGAGAAGACTCGATCATCCTCTGGACGGTAAGCACTAGGTGTCGTTTGCGGCTTGGTTTAGCGCTCGGAGCTGGGAGTTGGTCTACCAGTCTCGGGCTCGATGAAGATCTAATAGCACCCAATGGAGGTATTTTCTTCGGCATCAGTAAATCACCGAATCCGGTGACATACTCAGAAGCAACAAGTTCGATCTCGTCGAAGAAAGCATGGATATCGATTCGGTGACATTCTAGCATGTTAGCTTCTTGGATCATAGTATCCGAAATTTGGGGGGATCCCGAAATATCAACCACCCTGAGTTCGTCCCTAAGTACCTCTTCTGTTGCTTGGGAAGCGTCTCCCCCGACATCTCTCTCCACCGTCTTAGCTGAGTACGGGGTGGTATCTACTCTTTCTGATTCTAGGACCTCGACCGAAGCTCCCTCATCAACCGCATCCGGTTCGGAAGAATTTTGTGCTGAAGTAGTAGCCTGCACGCGGGCCACTAACTTGGAGTTGTCTTCTTGTTCTTCCTCTTCTCCTTCTTAGCACTCATCCCTTAATCGGCAGATTGAGTCCGAGGACATGACACCAGCATCCACCTTGGGCTTACGAGGCTTCCTTACCGGTTTTTTTCCGACCTCAGGGGACTCGGAGCTCTTTTTCTCTTATTCTCCTTAGCCGGATTTGGAGCTGATGTCTGGGAAAGGACTTCTTCATCACCGGAAGGGGGTCTCGCTGCAACATCCTTCCCAAGACCTGTAAAAGAAAAGGTGATCAGTTAGTTCGAGAAAAGGCCAGAACAATAAATAATCCAATGCAGAAACTTAACATGGTTACAGGCCTCCAATCGAACCTTTGATAACTTCATCCAGGCAGGTTCAGCATAGGGCCTCTGAGACACCAGGCCTTCTTCGACCCATTGCTTCAACTCTGGAACCGGGTCCGGCATCTAGGCCACAACTGCAACACCAAAACAGAGATAAGGAAAGATGATAGGAAATGAAACAACAAAGCAAATGTTAAAGGTAAAAATGTTTACGTTTCATGTTGCGCTTTTCACGGAAAGGAATGTCTTTAGAGGGGATAAAGTCTGATGTCCTTATTCGGACGAATCTTCCCATCCAGCCTCGATCCCGAGACTAATCTATGCTGGAGAATGGTGCTCTACTGGCCTGGCGAGCAAGCTTAATCAGTCCCCCTCTATAGAGTCAGGGATTGTAAAAGCGCATGAGGTGATCGAGGGTAAAAGGACATCCCTCGATTTTTCTCGTGAAGAAAAAGAGGATAAAGTCTATTCTCCAGAACAAAGGGTGGATTTGGCCTAGCGGGACGTTGTACCTCTTACAGAAGGCGACGATGATGAGATCTAAGGGACTAAACGTTAAGAGGTAAGTATAAACACTTAGATACCCCTCCACGTAGGAGGTGATTCATTCCTCAGGAGAAGGAATGACCACATATTTGTTCGCCCAGTTGCACTCCTCCTTGACCTTTTTAAGGATGTACTTGTTGATGGTGCATATATACATTGACATCGGCTCGCATCGGCCCTGCAGTGAAGGGGTCTTCACTATTTTAAAGTTAGTGACGATTGGGAACCCTAGTCGGAATGAATTCCTCAGGGTGAGGCTTCGCCGCAGCCTCATCGTCGACGGGTAGTGATGAAGAAGCAGCCTCTTTTTGCGGCATGGTTTTATAAGTTTTAGCCATTTATGAATAGTAGGGAAATGACTAAGGACGATATGTTGTTGATTAGAGTTCAAGAAATTTGGATATGGAAATTATGAAGTAAAGGGATTCTCTGAAAGCAAGAGCAGAAAAAAGCGTTGATTGTAAAAGTTTGAATGAGACGGATTGAGTTCTTATAGGTTGGAGACAGTTCAAAATCGGTAGTGGCTGACTAGCACCTGACAGGCATTTAATGCCTTGCTAACCGGACCAACGGGACGTTTCACTCCTTACGTCATCATCGGGTTTGTCACTGACGTCATTATCTATTGAGACGGAGTTCAGGAATTCATGTCGTTTCTCATCACCTTCTTTCAGAGAAACGAGGGGACTATCTGTATACAGTCAGAACGAGTCTGCCCTTCTTATGACTAATCGAGGTTGGATCATGATAGGCCATGGTTTAGCCTCGTGTTATAAGGTGTATTAGTAATGCATGGATTAGTAATGCATGGGTTAGTAATGCAAGCATTAACTATGTAGATATTATTTATTATCTACTGTTTAGTGTAGTGTATTAAAATTATAATGCATTGCATAATTTTTAAGAAAATAGTTGCATACAAAAATATCCTCCATATTCTCTAGCTTTAAGGGACTTTAAAGACAATTTTGTCTTTAACCATGATAATGCAATGCATTAGTAGCCTTGGTATTACTAATGCCACTTATACATAGGATAATGCCAAGTATGATGTATAACTAATAGAAGTAATAGTTATACACAGGTTGAAAAAATGTACCAAATAAGGTATTAGTAATGCATAGAGCTAATGCTTGCATTACTTTTTCTAATACCTCCTACCAAACGACCTCTAAGTGCACTGATAGTAGCACCTACAAACAACAATATACAATAGTATACTTCAATTTAATCCTAGCTAATTGTAAGTCTCGAACAACTATATATATTTTCACTATTCGAGTTGCTGCCAATTACGTCCTTCTCACTAAAATTTTATAAATATTTATTTCCCTAGCACCAGAATGGTTTTCAACATTTTCTAGTGGCAACGAGAGTAGCACCAGTCGTTACAATAAGGGGTACCACGCAAAACATGGTAAAATTATTATTCCTTGAATTATGGTTATGATAGGTTAACAAGGCACCATCAACGAGGTTAACAGAGAAGACGAGGTGAATCTGACGCCGAGTGCCTCACCTAGGCGAAGTGACTCACCTCCCCCTCATGGGAGGGTAACTGCTTCGCACGAGAAAGGGCTACGTCCACAACAGAGGAAGCGCCCTCAACAGTGAAAAAACTACTGGAGGCGTGGTTGACAAGTACTCTGAACAACATACTCGACAAACCCGCTCAGGGGGAGAGTAGGAGCACCCCACGAGCAGACACCACAACAGCCATCAACGAGGAACCCGCTCCTCCCCCAACAAGTAACACTCACACCGTTGTGGATGCAGGTAATGACGCGCTCGTAGCTATTCTGAAGAAAATGGAAGAATAGAGAAGGAGAATAAAGTGCTCCGCGACCAAATGAAGGAGCACCAAGAAAGGGATGATAAGATACCGGACGCCCCGAAACTTTTTCCAAAACGGGACGTCGGCCGGTTCGTGGAACAGCCATACAGCAAGGAGGTAGCCCCATATGCCATAACCAAAACCTTCAAAATGCCACCATATCTGAAAATATATGACGGAACAACAGATCCCGAAGACCATATCATGCATTACGTCACGGCGATAAAATGCAACGACCTCTCGAAAGAGCAGGTACCGTCGGTGTTGCTGAAGAAGTTCGGTGAAACCTTAACAAGGGAGCCTTAACATGGTACTCATAACTACCAATACGTTCCATAGTGACATTTGAAGAAATGGCGGACAAGTTCGTCACCGCCCATACCGGAGCCAAGAAAGCAGAAGCCAGGGTGAATGACATATTCGCCATCAGAAAATCACCTGCCGAAAGACTCAGGGACTTCCTCGCACGGTTCAACAGAGTAAGAATGAGCCTGCTAAACGTGTCAGAGGGGATGGCGTTAGCAGCCTTCCAAAATGGGTTAAACAAGAATAGGTCGAGGGCGACCAGAAAGTTGCTAAGAAGACTCACGAAATACCCTCCCACCACCTGGGAAGAAATTCACAACGCTTACTGTGCCAAGGTGAGAGCAGACGAAGAAGACCCAACGGTCCAACTCAGTCCAAATAGAATCAAGGAGAGATCACCTTAATGACAGCCGAAGAGATCATTTAGGTCCACGCCTGAATTGAGAAAGGAACCAACCATATATCAGAGTGGCCATCCCACCACCTCCCTGTCAAACTTGCAAGGACCCGTAAAATTTTTACCTAGAAACCCGGTACTTAGTGATTTCAAGATTAGATTTATGTGTTTTAATAGTAGAAAATTCTAGCTCGTCGCAGTTCGAACTTTTTGGATTGAACAATACGTTTCTTAGTTAAAGGGAAATGTTTTGCGTAAGATTGCATTTCTACTACCCATTATGCGGCCACATAATCACTCTGCGAACCGCATATTATTCGCAGAGTGAGGAAGTTAAATTGGCCAATTTTGAGGCCAGTTATGCGACCTAATTATGCAATCGCATAATCGCTTTGGGGGCTGCATGTTGATCACATATCCACCTTGGACCTTTGCAAAGGGAAGTTCTGCGGTGCATTATGCGACAGCAGAACAGGTATGTGGACCGCATACTGGTCGCATACACATTCAAAAAATTCAAGCCCCTGAGGGCTACCTTTGCGGTCGCTTTGCGGGCCACATAGTCATTATATGCGATCGCAGATCTGAATCAGAGGGTCCATTTTTCTATTTTTATAACCCGACCCTACTTCAATATTTAACTTTTGGGGCTTCATTTGGGGCGATACTCTGATCATTTTAGAGAGAGTTGAGAGCAATATAGCGAGAGAAAGTTCAACCTACACACTAAAACACATCAACCTGGCAAAAATCTTTGAAGATATTCAGGTGAGACAGTTAATTCTTGGCCCTAAGAGGTAAGGCTTCATCACCCTAACTCTTAATTTCGAAAAACTAGTAAAAAGGGGATAATTAGGAAGACAAATCTTGGGTGAGGGGATGGATATCTTGCATGCATGTGTTCTTAAAGTATGTTGGGAGGTTGTGAGATAAGAATGGGTTGAGGGGTGGTAGAATATTTCATAAAAGGGGGCTTAAATGCCTTACTAAACCTATAGTATTTGATGAAATGCTCTAGTGAGCTAGAAGTACAATTATCTTTCTAACTTTGGGTTCAATTTTGTTAAGTTATTAGAATAGATTGAGGCTACTAAGCTGTAATCGTCTAAAAGTACTAAAGAAAGTAGAATCAGGTATGTTGGCTAAACTTTATCTCTCGGAATAGATTCGGTAATGTTTTCCGTAAAGTTTAAGTATAATCGGCTCAGAATTTCTAATTTCTACATTTCGGGTCATCCTGTATGAACTTATAAACTTGATTAGCCTGAATGAGCTTATTGAAGAAAGATAGAGGTTTAAAGTATGGTTGCTTATTAAAATAGTATGTCTTTGAGTCATATTCTAAATGAAAACTAGTATACCAATTGGGTGAGGAAAACTCGAGGTACTTATTACTCCTAAATGACCGTATGTGTACTAAATGCCTTGATTGAATGAGTTTAGCCGATGATAAACTATAAATATAATTGAAAATTAAGTAAATAAACTTGGGAAATAGAGTGTGGATAACATATATACTTGCGAGACAAGCCTCGACTCAACTGTTTTAAGATGATATATCAAATGTGCTTGCGTTGTAAAAACTTTATGTGCAATAACTATTCAAATGTTTCCCCATCATACTATGTTGTTACTTGGTGATATGTTGAAGTTATGGAATGTGTGTTAGATTGCCAAAGCATGTGAGAACTTCTATATTCCCATGATTCATGATGTTTTCTCTCATGTGTACTGATATCTTGAATTGAAAGGATTGTTGATGAAATTGATATTAATGTGAAATATGTGTGGGAAATATGGAATGAGATGATTGATGGAAAAATGGAAATTTCTTGAGTAAGACGGCCTAGCCAATCGAGCCGATATCGGACACCATGCCACACACATGGTGGTATTGTGCAGAAAAACAACTGAAACCGAAATTGAAATGGGAATTGATATTGTGGAAAACCATCTCCAAGAGAGATGACCTAACCAGTCGGGTCGTGACCAGACTCGTGTCAAGAGCACGGTGGTATTATGAATAGTTGCATTGTGGACAGTGGTACTGTGGATTGTGGTATTAGCAATGCTAGAGTTCTCCCTACTAAAAATGTGTATTACATTCGTATTTCGAAGATTGTTATATTTCAATTGTGCATGTAGATATTATTGACTGTGACTTGATGTTTCTATGGATTTCCTTTTTCTTGTATGGTTATTCTATTTTGAAAGATGATTTTTAGCTTTACATACTAGTATTCTTCGACAGTACTAACGTCCCTTTTTTCGGGGGCGCTGCATCTTTAATGGATGTAGGTGGTTGTACAGTAGGCGACAGTGATCAACGATAGCGATATGTTCCTTCCAGCTAATTTGGCGATCCCCACTTCATTTCGAGGTACTGTGTCATTGGGTTATCGTGTACTTTTCATTTGAGGTATAGCCGGGGCCTTGTTGCCAGAATTTCCATATTTTTCTTCAGTTGTATTTAGAGGCTCCGTAGACAGGTTGTGGGTGGTGTCGGTTATTGGAATTGGATTGAAAAATGTTGGTATTTGGCGAATATGTTTTATTCATATCTAATAATTGTAATAATCTGGCTATTATAGCTGAAACTGCTAATGGAAACAAAAATGGAAGTTGTTAATGATATATTTACAAAGTATGATTAGTGGAGTTCACCTCCTCTTTATTCACGAATTAGTTTGGTAGAATAAGACAAATCAGGCTTGCTCAGTCGGGTTTACTCGGTTGAACGCCGGTCGCGCCCCTTGATTTTGGGGTGCGACAAACTTGGTATCAGATCCTAAGGTTTTAAAGTGTACTAGGATGTCTCGGAGCTATGTCTAGTAGATTCCTTCTTATCGGTATGTTGTCGACCATATCTATAAGTTGGAGGCTATTCGGACATTTAGGAATTTCACCCTTCTTTGATACTTCAGATCGTGAGATAGAGCCCAAGATAGGGAGCTAATTTCCTTGCTAATTATTATTCTCAAGATGAGTAATCTTGATACCATAATCCTTGATTTTGAAATAGTAAGGAGGAATGATCCCACCATTGAATCCGAGGGAGATTGTCCAAGAGTTTGTTAGGAGAATGTATTGAGCCATGGAGGGATTGGTAGAACCCATTGCTAAGGGGAGTGCTCTTGTCCCTATTAATGTCACTACACCACTAGATCATGTAGTATATCGGTAGGGTACCAACGTACGTTAGGAATGTGGAGTCGAGAGGCATCGATTAAGCTATTGCCCTGTCAACCTAAATTCATCAAGTAAGTCACTCCTTAGAGCATCATCATGAACAACACAAAGATTTTATTTGTTGTATATTATATGTACATCCCTATTGAAGAGTTCTCATAAACATAGTCTTAACAAGATGTTGAATCACAAAACATTGCATGTACCTACTCTTTGAACGAGACCCATTATTCGTGAATACACTTTACCACCAATTCTCTTATTTACAACCTCTTATGGGATTGAGCTCCATAATTATGTCCTTGAACTGAGTAATAACTCTAGGATTAATACTTCCCCACTCGCTCTCCGAAATTCTCAATAAGGGACTATACCTGATGAGTTTCTTACAGAACCTTTAATTTAAATGGACAACACCTGCTCACGTGTTCCTATGCAGGCACCGTCGTAAAGTTTACCTATGTGGTGTCAAGTTCCATGTAAAGCATCCCAGTGTTGCGATCCCTCTCGAGTCACTCATCTTCTCACTGGTGTATATGGCTTCTATGGTTCGAATAGTCACTCTACTCTCTTGCGAATATCATCATGAAACCTTGTCATTGTCTAGAAACATAAGAGCATACCTTAACACCTACCATATGAGTGTGTGTCGATCAAAGTTGTCACTTTGGGCATAAAGTCTCTATGAAAATTTGAGATCCTCATATCTCCGTCATAGGAAGACTTTTGTATCTCCATCTTAGTGTAACTCTCGTGTCCATTTGGGGTTTCCCATATCAAGTAGCCCACTTTGTTCCCAGTATTGTGGTTTCCCGTGATGTGGTCTTGTACAACAGTTGGGAATTAATATAGCAGAAGCATGTCCAGCTTATACCAAATGTTTAATTTCTCTTTACACCTCCACAACATGTGTTAATTGTGTTCCTCAGTTAGCGAATTCATTATGCTAGTTTCCCAATACTTGTTCGATAACTATGAGAGAACGTTTCCTTCTATGAGTCACTATAACACTTCATTTCTCATAAGGACCCTAAATAGGCTCTCTGTCAGGACCAAATGCACCTTTGGGGTATTTTCATAAAACAACGCCTACTTTTTATGTTTTTTTATCTTTCATTAGCATCTGGGTACATCTCGAGTCCATGGATAACTCATTATGAACATCTGCAAACCTTCCATGATCATATTATACTGTCTCATTGGGTTCCGTTGCCTTTGCGCACTCGACTTCTAGAATCATTGATTAAGCCATTGTCATGTGCGGGGAGTTTTGCTACCCTTATCATTCCACCTCCTTAGGTGGATAGGAGTTCTATTTGTCTTCCCCCTCCCCCCTCCCCCCGGAGCATCATCTTAACAATTAAAATCCTTCTAACCAAATACATGATTTCATCCCCATACTAAGATGTCCTAGCTATATGGTTTCACTCGTAAAGGGTTGAGATTAGATGTTTCCAGGTTTTTGCACATACCATAAGTATACTGATTCATAAGACAAGTTGTTGTATCTTTAGTTACCTCATATCGGGACAATCGTCTGGAAGGGTTAAGCTGTTTGGATTATGATAATCTCATATGTGTTTGACTTCTTTTTCATCCTCATGCGCTTGTGGCATAGGTTCCTTGTGTCAGTTAATGTTAGGAGTGTAATTCAGCTTCATGAAAGTTTTTTGAAGTCTCTATCACATCCATGTTGCAAGAATCTTACCATTGTGAGCTAAACTAATTTTCCTTACACCCGAGGAGACAACCGGTATAACACACTTGACCACTTCACCGTAGAGCTTACTATTGTCGAGCAGGGTAATGGTATCAAGGTATATATTGAATGGAGCAGTCGTTACTATCTCTTGCATAACTCGTCGCCTCCAAAGAATAACTAGTGATAGCGTCTTCATCCTCCCGATCATGCCTTCCATGTACCTTATGCCTAGAAAGATCCACTTCTTTTAGATCCCAAGATCACGTACATGGTTTCCACCTTATCAATGCGTGCTAGTTACCTCTATGCTTCATTTGTCTAATAATCGATGTCGTCACAAAGGTTAACCATGTAAGAATTGTTAGTAGTAATCCTCATGTCTCTTAGCATGTAACCCCATGAAACATTCTGCTCAGCACCTCAATGGATTCCTATGTAATTCCAACCAATCTTGTGGAATTGGTACTGACGCTTTTTTCTGGTGGCGTTGCATTTCATGCGTTTGACAAGATCTCATAATAGATGAGATTGCCATTTAGCGAAGGATCGGTAAGGCTCCACCTCATCGGAGTGCAACCGAGTCTATGAGTCATCATGTCAGAATTTTACTACAAACTTATGGGTAGGCCGGTACCCTGTCCCATTTGATGTCAAATAATCTTATAGGCCTTGACATCCCATATGTATATATGTTTTAAATACGATGGTTCATTGATACAGTGTTTTCCCATTTATAGTTATACATTACGAGTTCTGGCTATGTTGGCCCTTGATAGTTACAAAAAAAATGAGTTCTGAGTGGTTCGCTCGGGCCAGTACGGCACCGGGTGCCTGCCAGGCCCCCGAGGTTCGGGTCGTGACAACATCTTAGAGTAATTGTTGAAGGTCATCAAAGGTTTAGTGTGGATGTTCGCATAGAGATTTAGAGTTTAGGAGGGTGGGTGGGTTATTCTCTATATTTCCCCTTGAAGATGTTAGGTGAATTCGTAATGAAGGTGAAATAAGTGTAGTCCCCATTAGACCGCGCTATGAGTATGATGTCTTCCCATCGCTTTTTTCCATATACATCGTGTTTTCATGTGCTTATGTCTAAGAAGATAGCTGGAATACTTTGTGTATAATTCTCGTGAAAATTTTTGAAGGTGAAGTTAATGAATAATTAGCTTATGTGAGGTATCTAGTTGTCATCCTTGTTAAATAAGTTTGGGAATTGAGATTGTTTTCGTGAAAGTTTTATGGAAAAGTCTGTAAGTCTAAGAGGCCACCTTGAAGGCCGAGAGTGTCGTTGGAAGAAAATATTTTCTCTTGATTGTATAACAATTGATTTTGATTTGAAAGGTACCTTCTAGGTGTTATGGTTCAAAAATGTGTAGTCCATGTCCAGGTATCATTATGATAATGTAGTGCTTGTAATGCTGAGATTAGTATTATTGACATATACATAGTGGTGTTTTGTCGAGTTATGGATGTGTTTGTTAGGATGGTTTTGGGTGATTCTCTGGCAGGTGGATAGGCTTGATTACAAGGGAAACTCTAGCAAAATTTTTAGAAATCTAGGAAATTAGTTAAATTAGGAATTGATGGTGTGTGGTATGGAAACTGAAGTTGCATAGGGTGATGTTAAGTGAACCTTGATCCTCATTCGAGGATGAATGATCTTAAGTGGGGGAGGATGTAAGGTCCCGTAAAATTTTTACCTAGAAACCCGGCACTTCGTGATGTCATGATTAGATTTATGTATTTTAATAGTTGAAAATTCTTCGCGGCGAGCTTGATCGCCACGGTTCGGACTTTTTTGGATTGAACAATACGTTGCTTAGTTAAAGGGAAATGTTTTACAAAATATTTCACTTCTGCGGCATATTTTGCATCCGCATAATCACTCTGCGGACGGCATATTGGTAGCAGAATGAGGCAATTAAATTGGCCAATTTTGAGGCCAGTTATGCAGCCCAATTATGCGATCGCATAATCGCTTTGTGGGTTGCATGTTGATCACATATCCACCTTGGACCTTTGCGAAGGGAAGTTCTGTGGTGCATTATGCGACCGCAGAACAGGTATGCGGACCGCATATTGGTCGCACACACAGTCAGAAAATTCAAGCCCCTGAAGGCTACCTTTGCGAGCCGCATAGTCATTAATATGCGTCCGCAATTCTAAGTCAGAGAGTCCATTTTTCTATTTTTATAACCCGACCCTATTTCAATATATGACGTTTGGGGTGATACTCTGATCATTTTAGAGAGAGTTGAGAGAAATATAGAGAGATAAAGTTCAACCTACACACTAAAACACATCAACCTTGCAAAAATCTTCGAAGATATTCAAGTGAGGCAGTTAATTCTTGGCCCTAAGAGGTAAGGCTTCATCACCCTAACTCTTAATTTCGAAAATCTAGTAAAAATGGGATAATTAGGAAGACAAATCTTGGGTGTGGGGATGGATATCTTGCATGCATATGTTCTTAAAGTATGTGGAGAGGTTGTTAGCTAAGAATAGGTTGAGGGGTGGTAGAATCTTTCATAAAAAGGGGCTTAAATGCCTTACTGTCACGACCCCAAATCACAACTGGTCGTGATGACATCTATCGTGATACTAGGCTAGCCAATTTACTAAAAATAATGAAATGATTTTCCATTTAATACATCAAATATCCAAATTTTCATAATAATTCTGTTTCTTAAGCATTTCAAAAATAATAAAAATGATTAGAACATCTAAGCACAGTCCCAACATCCGGAGTCAACCGTCATAAGCATCTAAGAGATGATACATTCTAATAAAAATCCTCTATGACAACAAGTCTGGGAAGAAAAGTAAAAATGATAGAGTAGGAAGGAGAAAGAGTAGGTTGCGGACGCCGAGCAGCTACCTCACAATCTCCAAACAATGCTCCAAATAGGGTTTATCAACTATCGCTCTGCCCCGGTACCTGAATCTGGACACAAGGTGCAGGGAGTAACGTGAGTACGCCAACTCAATAAGTAACCAAAGTATCTAAAAACATGAGTGCAGTGACGAGCATTTAAACTTTATAGTTTCATAAAAATAAGTGCCAGTAAAGATAATAGATCAAGTCAAGAGTCCACATTTTTACCAAAGATTTTACAAAACTTCAGATTGCCTTTTTTAAACTTGTATGAAACATTAGTCAACATTTATCAAAGAGGCTCAGTGCAAAGAATAGTGAAAACAATAGTTTCATAAAAATATCCGCCACTCGGGCACAGTGTCGCTCACAAATAAAGCCTCTCGAGCAAGCCTCTTAGTCACTCGCGACTCTACTCTCATAAGTCAATGCTCACACTCGGCACTCTCACTCATCAGGTACCATTTAACAACTGTTGCGGCGTGCAGCCCGATCCATTACGTATATATATATATATATACACACACACACACACTGCTGCGGTGCCAGCCCGATCAATATGTAATGTATATTGTTGCGGCGTGCAGCCCGATCCATATATCATATGTTGCGCCGTGCAATCCGATCCATATAACATACGCTGCGGCGTGTAGCCCGATCCATATAATAGTCGACTGCGCTCACAGGGGTGTACAAACTCCTGGAGGGGCTCCTTCAGCCCAAGCACTATATTGTTGCGGCGTGCAGACCGATCCAATATATATATTGATGCGGTGTGCAGCCCGATCCACACATAATATATAATATATATTGCTGCGGCGTGCAGCCCGACCCATATGTAATATATATAATATATATTGATGCGGCGTGCAGCCCGTCCCATAACTATCCTCATATACTCCGCTCTCGGCCTAGACATATATATTGTTGTGGCGTGCAGCCCGATCCATAACTATCCTCACATACTCGGCCCTCTCCTGACTCAGTCATCCTCACAATCCACTCGGGCAATTCATCTCAACTCACGGGACTCAGCCCAAAATACTTCTCAAAGTTTCAAAGTAGTGTGATAGCAGTGAAAATAACAACAAGTGATAAACATGACTGAGTTCACAGATGTTCTATCAGGATAGTGGGAGAATAGTGTAAAAGTACCTCTGAGGGTCTAAACAGGTCGGCACAAGGCCCCAAACATGGCTCACAGCCCATAAACAAGTATAAATTTCTAAAATGCAGGATATCGCAAGGTTTCAAATCGAAT
Source organism: Nicotiana paniculata (assembly GCA_005239505.1). NCBI lineage: Eukaryota > Viridiplantae > Streptophyta > Magnoliopsida > Solanales > Solanaceae > Nicotiana > Nicotiana paniculata. The sequence goes on from MDKI01063433.1 coordinate 44,445, forward strand.
ACGCAGCTTAATAGTCGCTACAGGACGGACCAAGTCACAATACTTATCAGTGCACGCCCACACGCTCGTCACCTAGCATGTGCGTCACCTCATTTATCAAAACAATGGGTTTCATACCCTCAGGTTTAGAGTTACAATCGTTACTTACCTCAAAACAGCCCAAAAACTATTCAGTGGTGCTCTTGCCCCTTGAATCGGCTCCCAAATGCTCCGAGTCTATCACAAAACAGATCAATAACATCAAAATATGCTAGGGAGACGAACCCCAATCGAAAACTATCAAAATTAGGCATAATTCCTGAAAATTGCTAAATCCGGCCCCTGGGGCCACATCTGATAATCTGATAAAAATTACATCACAAGAATCCTTGTCCTTCACGAGTCCGTACATACCAAGAACATCAAAATCGGACCACAATTGTCCACTCAAATCACCAAAAGAAATTTCCAAATTTTTCCTCCCATTTTTCCCAGATTTTCTACTTAATTCCTCAAATTGCATGGTGAAAATCAAGACAAATTCATGAAATTAAATCAAAAATGATTGAATAACACTTACCACAAGAATGCCACTGAAAATCTCGTCAGAAATCTCCTTCCCCCGAGTTCTCAAATGGCAAAATGAGTTATGGCCAAGAACCCCCGAACTATGAACTTTGAAATTTCAAAATTTCGCCAAAGATGCCGAAACCATCCAAAACACGCCCGATTGAACTGAAATTTTGCACATATATCCAAAATGACACTATGAACCTGCTCCAACTATTGGAATTCCATTCCGACCCCGATAGCTTATTTTCCACTGCCGACCGGAAATTGCCAAAAACTAATTTTTGCCAATTCAAGCCTAACTCTACACCGGACATCAAAATCACATTCCGAACACACTCCTAACATCCAAATCACCCAACGAAGATATTTTAACCATAAAATCTGCATTCCGAGGTCGTTTACCAATAAGTTAACCTCTGGTTGACTTTTCCACTATTGAACCAAGATAAGAGACTAAGTGTCTCATTTCTCTCCAAAAATCTCTCTGAACCCGAGCCAACCAATATAACACAACGTAATGAAGCTGAACCACATATAATGAAGCAGAAACGGGGGAACGAGGCTAAACTCTCGGAACGACTAGACGGGTCGTTACATCCTCCCCCACTTAAACATATGTTCGTCCTCGAATGTGCCAAGAGTTGTTCTCCAACACCATCGAATTATCGCGTAGCCTACCATGCACATACTCGAGGCTGATCCCACATCACCCTATCCAATATAGGTCCAATAGCACAACACAGTTAAAAATTCAAAATCCAACCTGACCCATAACCTTAGAACCAAATTTCCACTTCTGAAGTAATATACAGGATCAGAATTTCGCAACTATAAACTGAACAAGTTTGAACATGCTGGATCAAGCCATATACGCACCCCAGATGAAATCACATAATACACCGCATGAATCAACACTCATAGTGATAACTCTTAACCACAATAACTGCTCAAAACAACTCAATATCGATACATAACCTTTTATCAAGAAAAGCCTCGCTCTAACACTTCCATAAACTGCCGATGATGAAAGAAACGCGTAGAAACTAACAACCATTCGTCCGATCAGTCAGACATGAAGCTCCCCCTTCCCAAACAAGAAATATAGCAGATTTCTAAGCCGACTCCCGATATTTATCCTTCCAAATATGCTGTAGACAATTCTGACAATATTCATTCTAGGACCAATGCCATTGTCACGACCCCAATTCCTAACAGGTCGTGATAGCGCCTATCGTGGAACTAGGCTAGCCAATCATCACATAACTGACCATCCGTTCTATTATAATGTTTCAATAATCAATAACAAGCAGCAACAAAGCATAACATAGTTTCTTTAAGTCTTTATGCCCCAATAATAATCTAACATTGTAAACAATCCTCCCAAGACTGGAGTCAATGATCATAACCATCTAAAAAAATAAACTAACTCTGTTAATGTCATCATAAGTGTCTATGAATTAAATTTTAATACTATATGAGGAAGGGAAATGAAGAAGTTGCGGACGCTGGACAGCTACCTCGAAATCCCGTGAATCTGCTGAAAGCGAACGAAGATAGCTACTGCTCCGAACCGTTACCTGGATTTGTGTACAGAGGCACAGGGAGTAATGATGAATAAGCCAACTCAGTAGTAATGAAAATAAATCACAGTCTGAGAAATACGAAACACACAACACAAAACACCAATCCACAAAACATTAAAACATCAAGTCTGCATAAAGTATACATCAAATACATAAGTTCGAAAACCAATTTCCAAAAATCCTTTGAAACAAGTATGATTTAAATATATCTCAGTAAAACTCTCAGTAAAATCAGTTTGAAAAAAAACTAAGTGAATCATAGTCAAAAACTCTGTAAAATCATCATAAATCTGCCTGTCGGGCCATAATCATTTTTCGTAACAATTTCCCTCAGCACCTCACCATCATTCAGTATCAGCCCAGCGGGCAACCTCACAGTCACTCAGTATCAGCCCAGCGGGCAACCTCACAGTCACTCAGTATCAGCCCTGCGGGCATCACTTGCACCCAGTAGGTACCTGCGCTCACTAGGGGTGTGTACAGACTCCGGAGGGGCTCCTACAGCCCAAGAATAAATCACTCACAATATTGGCCCCCGGTCTCTCTTGTATCATAACATCCTCACAATATTGGCCCGCAGCCTCACTCAGTCAGACACTCCCAACATGCCACTCGGGCCATCATTATACCAGGTTCTCGACCCAAAACAGTGTTTCATTTTCAAGAAATAATATCAAAATACTCTGAGTGTCAAAACAATTATCAATAAAATACTGAGTGGAAATCATAACATATCAAGTGAGCAAAATAGTAAAAATAGCCCCCAAGGGGTAAACAGATCGGCACTAGGCCCCAAACATGGCTTGCAACCCAAATTATATCAAAATATATCAATACTATTAAGCATAGGCTTTAAAATCGGGTTCGCAACTCAATAGTTGCCTAAAAAGGAATATATTTCCAAATTTCAAATCTTTGCATTCCAAAACTCGTGAAAGGATTCAAAGTCCGGGGTTTTATTCCCCCAGGACAGGATTTAAAGACATTACTTACCTCAAACTAGCCCGAAAAGCTACTCTGCAACCCATTTGTCTCTCGAATCAACTTCAGAGCGCTCCAAATCTATAAAGATAAGATCTTTATCATCAAATTATGCTAAAGGAATGAATTCCAATCGAAAAGTACCAGTTTTATCATAAAACCCGAATTTAGCCAAAATTCGACCCCCGAGCCCGTATCTTGGAACTCGAAAATTTTTATATCAAAATGTTCTTCATTCTCTCACGAGTCCGTACATATAAGGAACGCTAAAATTGGAGTTCATTTGACCCCTCAAATCGACCCATAAAGGTCCCATAATCTAAAGCCCTAACTCCACCTTTTTCAACTGATTTTCATGAATTTAACACTGATATTAAGGTCTTTAATCACCTACAATCGAGTTAATGAGTCCATAAATCTTACCTCAATGATGCACCAACATTTCCCTCTTCAAAATCCCTTAAAAATCTCGGAACCCGCACAATATCGGTGGAAAAAGTGTTAAAATTCACGAAGTCTCCTTTTTATACTTTCTGCCCAGGTATTTTCGCACCTGCGGCCTTGTTAGCGCACCTCCGATCAAATCAACCGCACATGCGACTTTAGAATATGAGATGCTAAAAGTTTCATTTGTGAAACCCCTATCCTCTATTTGTAAGGTATGGTGGTGCCTAAATCGAGGCAAGGAGCCGTTAGTGACACCAAAATCAAAGCAATAGAGGCACAGGAAACGACGCATTGAATTGGGAAGACGCGTAATAATGATGCGCATGGCCATGACATCATCATATGTCAGTCGCGCCAACCACCTTGAGGCGATCTCATCACCAGTTCAAACTCGACCAATTTGGCTCAATCACCACGACTAAATTTCCTTTGACCGGTTGCAAACAGAATCCGCTCATCAAGAACATCCAAGGGGACGACCTCAACAAGCGAAGGAACTAACTGTATTGGTCAAAATTAGGCTGAGCTTAATGACTACAAATGGATGAGACGTGGTCGAGGTTGAATCCAACCACGGCTCAGTGACGAGGAGTCGCCTAGAGAAAAACCAGTGCCGAGGTCTTGTAGAGAACGAATAACAGCAACGGCTAAAATAAGTCTTAGAATAACGAGAAGGAATATTCCATTAAATATTTCTTTAATTGTACTTTTTAAGGTTTTCTAGGAATATCCCCTATAAATAGGAAGAGATAAGGGACAAAAAGGGATTTTCACTTTTCTGATAAAAACATATTGTAAAGGGTAGACTATCAAGAACATACAAAAAGTTTGTCTTGTCTGCTGATTCCACTGCTCAACATACCTCTTTTTACTCACAATTTCCAAGGATTCCTTATCCATCTTCATATTCTATTGTCACACATTATTGTTAGAATGAGGAATCATCCGAGACATCTAACATTTGGGTGACAAATTCCTTCTAATTACATGTAATGTCATTACCTACATTTATTGCACATTTTCATCATTACATTCATTGACAGCCATCGAACATTTATTTTGCATTCGTTTATATTAGACACGGTCCCATCTAATCAATATATTTAAACTTCAGATCTAGGAGTTATTACGTTTAAGTATGATTCATCTACTATTTTCTCATTAATCAGTTTAACAAACAGATTTAAAACTTTTTGGTCAAACAGATATTAGTCCATTCCAAAAAGAGGGACGCATTTTTATATTTAGAAACAATTTAACTCTAAAAAATTTTATTTTACCTAATTTACCCTTAATGAGAAGGTTTTATTGCCACACAAGTATCATGATTTTTACTAAAATCCTCACTTTGTTCAATTTGATTCATCAAACAATCGCTAAATTCAAGGTTGGAATTAATACATATGAAATATTGATGGAAAAAAAAAAGGTTTTTAACTCCATGAGAGCGTTCTTCCTTTCGGTAAAAAAATATTACTACTATAATTTACTAAAAGTTGACATATTGCCGTAGGTACGCTACGAGAAACAAGAAAAGTTTGTATACCTTGGATATTTTGAATTAAGTATAACCTTATGTCCGTATTTCCTACACTCATATTCATCTTCCTTATTGCAGACTCTCTCATCATCCACGACTCTCAGTTCTTTCTGCATTGAGCAAAACATTAATTCTTCAATTTGCAAAACTAATCTTTATTCAGGATAATTAAGTACGACTATTATTTGATATTACAAGTAGTTTGTGATTATCTATCTACTTCAGAACATAAA
>ML351071.1:0-66783 GCA_005239505.1 Nicotiana paniculata
ATCCCATCTGTGGACTCCTTATAAATAGACTTTCTTTTGACATATTCTGGATCCTTTTTTTTTTGGGAAAAACCTTTTTTTAAAAGATCTTCTCTTCTGAACCTGAGGCCCTATTGAAAATCTGGACACACAAATTTCAAATACACACACAAAGTAGAAATACTATACGAAGAGAACACTAGATTAGGTATAGAAATATCTAAAAATATGGTTTTCTTCAAGGATACTATTCTTTGAACTTGGGTAGTAGCTAACTGGTTCTTTCTGGGGTTTTAAAGTTTATCCGGTTGAGATATTTATTGTTTGCTGGTTTTGATTCAAGTCCTGGTTTTCCAAGCTCTCATTTTCTGGGTTTCTCTACTGCTGGTTTTGTTCCCTGATTAGTTGCTGTGTTGGTCTCCAGTCTTCTTTAGCATCTGACCTTTATTTGGTCCAATTTTCAGTTTGTTCTACTCTTAAAAAGGTATGTATTAACTCTTCTTGTTCTTAATAAATGCTGTATTGAAACTCTCTTCTTCTACTCATTTCTTAAGCTAGCTGTTTTATTTTTTTTTTTGATAAATAAAGTTGTTTCTTCTTCTGTACGTAAATGTGGTTTTATAGATGCTTCGTTAACATGATAAAAAATCTGTGAGTGTGACAATTATTTTTTTGATATTGGTATTTTTGTTTGTTATGTGTTGACTGTTCAGTTAATATTCCTTGTTCCGAGTAATATAACAAGTTGCACTAGGATGACTAAATTTGGCCCCTTTTTATGGTTAGGTTCTTCCCCTAAGAGTGCACAAAATATGCTTTCAATTGAGTCTCTTTGGTCAATAAAGAGATTCAACAAGCAAGTCTCTAGATAGGTTAGTATTAGCACCAGGGTAGATGAGTTTGACTTATTGATAGTCAAGTTCAACCCACAATAGTGCACAAAACAATAGCATAAATGGCTGAAATTCACCTTTTAAAAGGTTAAAGGGTGTAGTTAAGAAGGGCATTAGGGTGAAGAATTTGAACCTTTGAATGATTAAATCCACCCCCTACAAATGCCTAGATAATTGAAGTGCCATATAGTTTGAATTAGGTTAATATTAGCACTAGGGTAGATGAGTTTGACTTATTGATAGTCAAGTTCACCCCACAATAGTGCACAAAACAGCAGCATAAATGGCTGAAATTCACCTTTTAAAAGGTTAAAGGGTGTAGTTAAGAAGGGCATTAGGGTGAGGAATTTGAACCTTTGAATGATCAAATCCATCCCCTACAAATGCCTAGATAATTGAAGTGCCATATAGTTAGAATTAGGTTAATATTAGCACTAGGGTAGATGAGTTTGACTTATTGATAGTCAAGATCACCCCACAATAGTGCACAAAACAGCAGCATAAATGGCTGAAATTCACCTTTTAAAAGGTTAAAGGGTGTAGTTAAGAAGGGCATTAGGGTGAGGAATTTGAACCTTCGAATGATCAAATCCATCCCCTACAAGTGCCTAGATAATTGAAGTGCCATATAGTTAGAATTAGTTTAATATTAGCACTAGGGTAGATGAGTTTGACTTATTGATAGTCAAGATCACCCCACAATAGTGCACAAAACAGCAGCATAAATGGCTGAAATTCACCTTTTAAAAGGTTAAAGGGTGTAGTTAAGAAGGGCATTAGGGTGAGGGATTTGAACCTTCAAATGGTCAAATCCATCCCCTACAAATGCCTAGATGATTAAAATACCACATAGTTAGAATTAGGTAATGTTAAGCACTAAGGCAGGTGAATTCGACTCTTTGATAGTCAAATTCGTCTCACAACAGTGCATAAGCAGTAATTAGCTTGCTGAAATTGTCCTTTCAAAGGATGTAGAATGGGCAATCACAGGCTCATTAGAGTAGAAAAATCTGGAATCCTTCATATTGATCAGGCTTATCCTTTTGAAACGCCTACAAAAATCAAGTTAAGGAATTGATAGGACTAAAAGTCCCAAGTACAAAAATGACAAGTCCAGAGGTGAATTGATCCTTGTATGATCATATTCACCCTGAGAAATTGCATAAAATATTATGCCAGACAGGGTGGTTTAAACACACGCAATATCAGAATTAAAACTGGCCTCTTCATGGTCAGTTTGGTTTTGGTGGTTGCATAACACCTAAACTGTATTAGGTTGTTCTACAGATTACAAAGAGAAGACTCGAACGTAAGGCCTCAAGGGAGTTTCGAGTCAAAAAATTAGTTAGAGTCTTATTTCTAGTTTCTTTCATTCTGAAAAATGTACAGCGGCAGTCAAGTTGTAATCCCCCTCCCCTATTTCTTTAGCTTTCATTGTAATATAATTTAAGAGTGGATTGTACGTTTAATTTCTGTTTTATCCACGTTCCTGAAAATTCGAGCTTACATTTTTGTCTGTGCTGCCATGATATTAAACAAAAGAATGTATATAAAACCTATATAATCATCCCATTTTGGAATTTTTTTTTTTTTGGAAAAAGGATGGTTATCTCAAATTCAGTGGAGTTTCACACGAATCAGTAGATTATCTTCAGTTTATCTTGTATCTCATAAATTTGCAAAAAATCGATGTATACATATGCGTGAACTATAAAAATTTAGATGCATGAGATTAGTTTGTTAAGAGTTGTTAAGGAATACTGGTCAAAAAATTAATAAAAACCGCATAGAGTAGGGTCTGTGTTAGAAGTCATAAAATTCCGGAAAGAACAGAGTGATTCCAGCTTGTCCATTAGTATCAGACATACCAAAATAACATATTTAGATATATGAATTTCATAAGTATATATATATCTGAACGAACAAGGGATATTCTGATTCCCACGTTTGCCATCATGGGCTAAAAACAAATTCTTTTCAGAACTAGTAGTCCTATCACAAGGAGAGCTGACTTAGGATGGCCTGATGTGATTAAACGGGGCTAGATGAGGCCATAGCCTATAAGATGTTCTTTTAGAACAACGAATATCGTTTAGGATATCTTCTAGGTAGAATGAATACCTTTAGTTCGAAATTTTTGACAGAAAAAATCAAATATTATACCGAAGCTACCTAACCAACACTCGGGAGCGACAACTCATGTCCCCGTCTTTAAACTTCAAAATTATAATAAAAATCACATGTTGTAATTACGGGTGCATTTAATGTGGCGTAATTATAATGTGTTTAAAATAACAAGTGCACACCACCGTGATTTGTTTTCAAGATAAGTCCATAAATATTAAAAGCGATTGAAAAGTGAATGAGGCTAAAAGCACAACAGGAAAAGATATTTAAATAATCAAATAATTTAGGCCAAATATTAATAGTTAAGCGACTGTGCTAGAACCACGGACCTCGGGAATGCCTAACACCTTCTCCCGGGTTAACAAAATTCCTTACTTAGATTTCTGGTGCGCAGACAACTTAAAACAGAGTCTAAATTTCCTCGATTTGGGATTTTAAAATAAAACGGTGTCCCGGAGCACCGTAAAAAATCAGGGTGGCGACTCTGAAAATTAATAAATAGTCCCAAAACCGAATAATGTCACTTTAATTGGAAAAACTCCCTTACTACCCTTTCATTAATCCGGGGGTAGTGGGAAAAGGAGGTGTGACAGCTCTGGCGACTATGTTGGGGAATCGAACCCAGAATCTCTGGTTCAGGGTTAAAGAATTCGAGCTTAGAATAGCTGTTATATTTTGGCTTTATTATCTGATTTATATGTTTGAACCTAGTGTGGTAAATGTTGCTTTTACCGCTTTGACATTATTTGAACTGTATATAAAATGTGCCGAAAACCCTTTTCTCTCTGAGTCTTCTAAATCATCTGGGAAGTGTGCACTTCGTGTGACTTCTTTTCTGTTAGAGTCATACCCAAAATTTAGAACGAGGTTCGGATAAGTTAAAAAACATTAGTTCTTGAAAACGGGAAAAGAAGCATGTACTCCCTCAAGATAAGGATTACCTATTGCTCGAGATTGCCTTCGTAGTCTCGACTCCGATTAATCACCGATCGAAGATATATCAACTCTTTTGTTTTCTTATTGCAAAGAAGCCTAATAGATTTCCCTTTACCAAAGCTTCCCACAACTTGGTCTCACAATGGAGCAGCTCGAACTTGAGCTTGTCAAAGGCCTATAAAAAAGAAGCTTTAGTTAAAAAGATGAAAATACAAAGAGGAGAAGCAAACAAAGTCAACCAAAACTCACCACGAAATAGTACCGTTGAGCCTCCTCAAGAGTTGAGCGTGCGTTTACTGGACTGGTCCCATCGACCCCAGTTGAACCACTCTCGGTGGGGATATGATCGCTCGAGACACCACTTGATTTAGGCAACCCTCGGACCCGAGCGTCCCTCGAATTATCTTCGAGGGGGGAATCAGGCGGTGGTGAAAGACTTTTTCTCCTCCCCTCTCGTGGAACCTCTCCCTCGAGCCTGGAGGTCTCAGGTCCAGCAGGATAGGAAACATCGGGAGGGCCCCTGGTTCGAGCCATAGATGAAGAACCATCCTCCCGGGGAGAGTTGATATCCACGGAATAACCGACGCATATAAAGTCCTCTTAAGCGGTGGCATCTCCTGTGTGTCTCCAGGCAGGCCCCGCCTCATTGATAATGTCCTCATCCATCAAGGACCTTTTTCTCCTATTATCCTCCCTCGGCTCTGAAGCCGACAGTCCTTCCCCCTCCTCGAAGGGGTATGGTCTCATCTCCGAGAATCCACTAACACTTGCGGTGAAGAAGTTAATACACATAAAGGAAAGCATTCCTCAAAAGACAATCACATGGCTCATACCATGGTGCTTTGCTTCCTATCTGCCCTTCGACAGATCTTGCTCGCTTGCGTTAATTATAGGTTGAGGAAGCTGCCAGCCTCCGAGTCCAGTCTGTAAGATCAAGGATCTCTTCTGGCATCCACGGGACCGCTGAGAAAGAGAAAATGAAACATTCTTATAAATCATCAAGAGCAAAGGACACTAAAGAATGACGTAGTTCTTACGTTTGAAGTTCCATTTTTTGGGGAATGGCAGGAACTCCGCAGGAATGATGTCGATGGTCCTCCTCGGTTCCGGTCCTCATCATCACTAGCAATAAAAGGTTTGGTCGATCGGCATCGTAACGCAATCAGGCATCGACAGTGCAGAGGTCGATATAATCTGATAATATGGCTAAGGGTAAGCTCGAGCTCAGCCCTTTCAGTGAAGAACCTTGTCATCATTACTATCCTCTAGAAGGACGGATGGATCTGAGCTAAGGTGACTCATACCTTTTACAGAATTCGAGCACAAGGCGGTCAAGGGGCCCAATGTAAATGGATACATATACACATTCAGGAATCCCTCTACATGGGCCATAATATTCTCTTCTTGGGAAGGTATCTGCGGCATCACATTTACTCCCCATCCACAATCTCTCCTCACGGCCTCGAGGTGGTTCTCCTCTATCGATCGAATAAACCTCAATGCATGATCTCGATGGCCCGGAGCATCAAAAGGTTTCTGTAGTGCAAAGTCTTTCTTCAAAGCAGAGCAGCTCGAGGTTAACTCACCATACGCCAGCAGTGTACCACAGGCCGGACGAGAAGCAGAGGTAAGATTTCCCTCTTCTTGGTGAACGGATTTGAGCAAGGCACCCATAACTATTTGAACAAAGATAAAGAGGAAGAAAGCTCAAAAAGTTTCACAAACTGAGAAAAGGAAGAGGACGTTAAAGTGAAAACCAGTTTGCAAAGTTGCAAACTGAAGAAGAAGAGAGTCTATATATATTGAGCAAACGACGGCTATTCATCTACTTTGAAGACCAATCAATTCTGACAAAGTTATTATAACTTTTTGGGAAGTGTACCGGCGGGGCCACCTCGATCACTTCATGGTCATTTCATATGAACGACGTTGTCATTAAGTGTTCGAGGGATCCAAACCCCTACACCAACCTATCCCCAAGAAGGTCTCCGACCTCGAGGGTATCTATTACTGCAAATACGGGCTCCAAAGAGCTAGAGTAAAGGCTTGAAGGTCGACTTTTGCATAAGCATTACATGGAAAATTTTGAAAGATATGAAAAGAAGAGATCTTTTTCATTCCAAAAAATATACTTACAAGGATACTTTTAAAGCTCCCCCGAGAGTTCCATGTAAAAAAAATAAAAAAGCAAAACAGTAGGTAAATCTACTCTTCGCCTCAACTACTGCCCGAGTCACTTTTAGAGCCCTCATCTGAAGTAGTTGGAATTGTCGATTCTTCCTCCAAGGCCCTGGATTCATGAATATCGGCAGAGAGATCAGCACCTTTTGCACTGGCTTCCTCGAAGGCTTGCCCCCTGGCTTGCAAGCGAGCATGCGCAACTACCCGAGCCAGTTTTAGCTCAGCCTTCTCAGATATCTCCCTGGCCCGGTCATTTGCGGCGGCAACATCCCTTTTGTATGAAGAGACAAACTCATCGGCCCTAGACTTGGCCACAGATAATGCAGCAGTATCCTCCTGAGCACCTCGAAGAAGGCCGTGAATCGAGGATAGTTTATCCCGATGCATGTCCCTCTCCGAAGCCACAGAATCATTCAGTTGCGCCAACTCAAGGACTTTGGCGTCCTTGGCCACAACATCCCCTTGGAGCTGCCCCACTAGGGCATCCTTTTGCCTAATCTAACAGATGCAGAAGATAAGCTAATTAGCACCAAGTACGACAATAATAGATAAGATTATAGGTACCAGAATACTTGCTCGATAAAGTCGACCCTCTCTTGGAATGCTCTCTCCGAGCCTACTCGGAGGTTAATCAACTCCTCCTCTTTTCGGGAACATAGAGCCTCCAACTCAATTGACTCTGATATAAACTTCTCAAGCTCCTCTCCACGATGAGTAAACTCATCTTGTAGCTTGGAGAAGGCTTGATCATACAGCTTCTTGACCTACAACAAAAAGGAAGAAAATTAGAAAAGCAAGAGTAGAAATTTGAAGCATAGAATATTAAATTAAGAAGGTCACCTGCTTTTGAAGCCTCTCGGCCTCCTCGAGAGCAACGGGGGCATCGATATCGCTCTCCTCCTAACACCTTCAAAGTAATCTTTGAATGCATCATCCTCTCTCCGAGAGGTCCCCCAAACCTGGGGCGTTCCTATCCTTGGCATCTCGTATCTCCCTTGGAGAGAATGACGCGCCCGATTGAAACCCGCATGCAACATCAACCTCCATCCGGGATTCCTCTCGACGCCGAAAAACTTCATAAGCAAGCCCTTCGAACTCACCGATGCAAATTGTACCATGTCCGACGAGCGGCTTGGGGACTACACCAGAACCCTCCTCGAGGGTCTCCTTACTACAATATGGGTCCGCATCAGCCACCTCCGACTCAGAAGATGTCCGTCCAGCAATTCTCGAAGGATCAACGCTTCATTTTTCTCTTTGTACCAAATGGCAGGTAAAATCATCTTCTTCCTCGACACGCAGTCTCTCAGCGGCCATCAAGGATAGGACTGAAGCATCGGTCTTGGGCTTCCGAGCCTTTGCTTTCTTGGATTTTGGAGACTCCAGTCGGTGTCTCCTTCTTCGTCTTCTTGTCCTAAGCGGTTTTCGATGCCGCTTCCCTACCAGGAGGGGGCGGTCTCATCCACACTTCTTCCCCGAGGCATGCACATGCACGATGTGTCAAACTCACTACCATAGAGAATACTTACAAAGAATGAGGAAATGACAACAATGAGGCCATACTGTGGTTCTTGGCATGCCACCACGTTTTAGACAACTCACGCCAGATGCGCTTGTCGTATGGAAAGGTGGAATCCAAAAGTTTGACCCATCTATCAGTGAAGAAGAAGAATGAGGGATCAATTTAACCGAGCGTCACCCGATATTGATGACAAAAGTCAAGAATCACTGGATCTATCGGTGAAGAAGAAGAATCTACGGGGCTAAAGTGAAAGGGTATGTGTACACGCTGAGAAACCCAGCTTTATATGAGACTATGCTTTCTTCAGCTGTGGGAATTTCTACTTGCATTGCCTCTCCCCAACGACAATCTAGTTTTACCCTCTCTATATCGGTCACTACACTCATATACCGGGACATGGGCTCGCACCGGCCCCGTGTATAAGGGGGTTTTTTGATGGTGAAATCGGAGACGGTGTCAAAGAGACCAGGAATGCACTGCTCAATGCTTGGAGGAGTTTTTGATTTTCCCTTAGACGGGCGTGATGAATAAGTGGCTCCCTCCTTTTGAGGTACTGCTTTGGAAGTTTTTGCCATAATTGTAACTGAGTTTTAAAGTAAGAAGATGAAGAAGAAAGTGCAGAAAGAGGATGAAAGTAGAAAACAGTTAGTAAAATTTTGAACACTTGAAGATGTTGTAAAATTGTGAAAGTCAAAACGATTGAAGTATTTATAGAAGCCATTTGGCCATGTTTGAAGCGGAAAGGGTGAACCAATAGTGGATCGTGGGCTTCTCAGGAATCGTGCTTACAATAACCTCTATGCATCGTTTATGTCACGTCATTTAATATTCTGATGAGGCTGACGTCATAATAGGGATATCGAAGAGGCAAGAATTCAAGACCATTTCTTATCACTTCATTCTAAGAAACGCAGGGACTATTTGTATACGGTTAAAATCGGAGAGTCCGTTTTTGTGATCATTATGGCACTCCATAGCCCGTCTTCAGAAGGCTCGAAGCAGTTCGAGTTTTGACATTGACAAAATATGTCGAGGATTCTCCACACCTGACCTCGAGGCAGTGTAAATCGAAGACCATCATGGAAAAGCGGGAAGTTCCCAAGAGCCACATGGTTAAAGCTGACCAAGCCCGCAAAAATAGTATATGTTCATACCGTGGCATTAAATGGATGTACCCGTCATTTATCTTTGTATTAATTACACATGTACTATGTTGGGATTCCCCCTATTATATAAAGGGGTACCTTTGCATTTTGTAACACGCATGATATTCAATACAATAACAAGAACATTCCCTGCTCTCTAACTCAAACATTCTCTACAATTGTTCCATTGATTTATTGCTTTTCATTTATTGTGTTCCTTAATTGTTCTTCATTTATTTCTCAGTATTGATCATAAAGAGGCCATATTCAAAGCCTTTAATACTGTTGTATCTTCATCGACCGCCCTCTATCAAGCCCTCGAGCTCGACCTCGAGACCCTGTCTCATGACCGCTCAGTTTGCATAGCTCTGTTATCCTTCGCTCTTGTCTCATTTTTCTAAATTTCATTTAGCATCTATTGCCTAAACAACTAGTATTAAAGTAGATCATATATTTTTAGAACCACAAAATCAAATATAATTGTAATTACCATTTTCAAGGTAAACATGATCTTATGAGTTGGGAATTCCAGTCTATTAGAGTTGTCGAAGGCCTGGAAAATACTAGGTTATCTATATTGGGCCTATCGTTGGGCTTATAGTGGTCCGCTTATCTAATTATTAAAATTTAGTTCTAGTTCTATAATAACCTTGTAATTGAACATATGGGGTGATTAAGAAATAAAGGGTAGGGTATTTTAATTCAACACAATGGGTAGAACACATGCCTACAGGACCTACGTGCTTCACTTGTTGTTGTTGCTCCCATGCGTTGCACACAAGTAGAAACCATGCCCATAGTAATCACGCACTCACTCAACTGGTTTACTATCAAAGCATGAGCTTAAGTACTCTATTTGTTCCCCCATGTCTACTTATATGTGTTATTGGAGAACATTCCCATAGGATCACTAATGCCCATCTTGAAATCATGCCTATAGGACCTTAATTGACTAATTAGCTATTGTTATTGTTATCATATTGTCCCGCCTAGATAACATGCCTATAGAAATAAAGTGTTATAGAAATCGGGTCTAATTGTTAATTGTTAGAAATCCTGCCTATAGGATATTGTAACTCGCTTAAAAATATTTACGAGATCAACGTCGGTAATGTTGGACTCTCAAAAACTATTTCATTTCTTAGCTATGCTACTATTAGAAATCATGCCCATAGGACAATGTCACCTTTCTAAGGCGCATATTTATAAAATCAGCGCTAATAATTCTAAGATTACAAATAGTGTATTTCCATCCTCGCCTAAGCCATTGAGAGCGATAATGTTGCATATACGATGTTGGAATTCAGAATCACCTAGAAACCATACATATAGGACCTTAAGTCTTAATTTTGAAACTATGTACCGCCTAAGCTGTCAGAGTGCATTTGTTGTTTAAGTGTGGAGGCTAGCTTGTGCCTTTATTTGTCTTTATGCGAGGTCCTATATGTTTTGAATGTCGCCTAGTTTTATCATTTTGAGAAACCTAAGTTGAGTCTAGAAACACCGAATAATAGGTCCAAAGCCTCCTGGACCATAGGCATAGGACGAGAAGTGCACGCATGGGGTACAACCTAAAATTTAATTAGAGCGCCTCTAGGTAAACAACTTTAACATAGTAATTGAATAGCAGGAGATGATAGTATATTCCCGTTGAATAATATGATAAACTCTTATCTAAAAGGAGTTGAGAAGTATTATTTATGTTGCACGGGGTGATCTTTTAGGCTAAAAAACATAAGACACCTCCCCCCTTTTCTTTATATCTACATTTAATCATTCAAATATTCTACTTGTATTTTGTAGTTCTTAAGATTTGTACCAATTGTGTTATAATGAATTTCTCCGACCTTTATTTATTTGATCACCTAGTCTAATTACATAATCCACATAGTTCTGAGTTCGGCAAGGACCCACAGTTGTGGACCTCAAAGAGTGCCCAACACCTTCTCTTTGAGGTAATTTGAGCCATTACCCTGCCTTTGGTAATGTTGATTAGTCAAACAGAGTTACTAGCAAATAGGTGTTGTAACGCACTTTAAAAACCCGTTAGGTGACAATTCTTCTCTTTTAATACCCATTTAAAAGAGTTTTCACATGTCGAAACCCTATTTCGGGAGAAAAAGGGGCACAACATTAGGCACCCCTTAAAATCTACCTAAGGTAGATCCATAGGACTTAGACTAGGTTTAAAGGATTAATTATTTGCATTCTGCTTAACTAGTGTTAAAGGGTATGGATTACCGTGTATCTAAATGAGAGTATGACATTAATAAAAGGGGTCCGAGTTTTAAAAGGGGCGTGAGCTTAGAAAGAGTCTTGAAAACTAATGTTGGTGTAGTTAAAACAGTTTTAAATAAGTATGTGAGTGATTTTCATGAAGCATGTAGAAAGGGCTAAGTTACTTTAACCTTCAAAATATTCATGAAAGGGTTAGAAAAACATAGCACACTAGTAACGTGAGTAGTACATGATTAACGAACGGACAACTCGTTACTACCTAGTATTTCTTTTAACCCATTGTCTTTTAGGCTTGCCTAAGTTGTCTATATAATTCAAAAGATAAAGCAAAATATTAAATCAAATATAATGACATCGGCGTCATATAAATGTAAAAGAATATAAATGACGACATATAGTAAAGAAGTGAGGAGTGAGTCTGGTTTGGGCCTAAAAGAGGTAGCCCCTGTAATCAGCAGGAACGGACAACAATAAGCTCCAGACTTTTAGATGCATGATATGAGGTTTGGGCATTAGTTCCTTGAGAACTCAGCACGCCCAATGGTTGTAGATGTTCAAAAAAGAAAGAGAGAAAGTCATAAGAAATAATATTCTACACATACAATCGTACATGAAATCTATAAGTGAAGGACTTGAACAAATATAACAACTAACAATAACTAAATATCATGAAAGATTATACTAACGTGGGGGGTCACATATGGTAAAGTGATTTACATTGAAAACCTTTCGTTGCTATTAAACACTAAACCCAAAAGGAGTAATGAATGTCACTGGAGTAGAGGCTAAGAGTAGAGTTCCACTCAAGGTCAAAGCCCCCTTTGAATCCCCTAACACTTCATAGTTTCCAAAGGGTCTCAAGGCCCAGGGAAATACTTGTGCCAGGGAGAGAATCCTAACCCAGAGTTAAACTTTACTCGCAAATACCCCTAACCATTAACGATTCGATCTTCCCCACAGGTTTAAGTTTCCATGAGGCACTTTCAATGTAAACCAATTACCATAGAAATACCATACCACAGAAGTTTATACCTTTCTCATGAAGGCCAAACAGAATATCATAAGACTACAACACGGTTTATCTACACTATCACAACCATATACAAAACTAAATGGATGATTAACACATCAAACAGTTCCAAAGAAAGTAAGCTACAAACATACTTTATCATGCTAATGTTAAGAAATAAAGCATATGAGGTCAAGCATCTTAAGGTTAGAGAGAACATAATTCAAGTATGTAATAACTCATGAACACGGGTGTATTTGTCTTAATAGCACCTAGTTACACAAATCACAGGTTAATTAAGCCTTGCCCTTTAAGTATACATAGGTTAACAATACTGATTAAGACTTCTGAAAATGTTAACAGAGGAAAAGACTAACAGTTGTAACTAAATATAAGAGGGAATTAGGAGAGGGTAAGTTGATAATTACAACTAAATCCCTAAAGAGTGTTAACCACTTTACAGGTTCATTACTACAGTTGATGCTTTCCAAAGAATGCTAATACAGATACAGCTCAAACAACTTCAATGATAAATACGAATCAATAACCTTAATCATAAGGCACATGCTCATAGCTTTAAATAGGAAATTCAAAAAGTATTGACAGAAGTTCAAAAGCAGTAACCATAATCAGAACTCCCACTGGTACTAATACAGATATCACACTACAACCAGGATTTCTGAAGCATTAATATGATCACAGATTTTATCCTAGAAAAACACTTCCAGGGAGACTAACAGGATAAAAAATAAGCAATAACTATAATTAGAACTTCTAAGGTCATTAACAAGGTCACAGGTTCACAAATCTGATTAGAGATCTTATGAGTGCTTAACAGGGTCTCAAATCATCAATCTTACTTAACTTTAAGAATAAATGACATATTCACTTCTTTTAAGAGTTTTTAACATTAAAGTAATCCTCTCTGGAATACAACGGGTTATTATATTCAATATGTAGTAACAATAGGGTTTCTTTGAAATTCACAAGTTAAGTCTAGTATATTTAAGAGAACTTAGTATGGTTTCAAAGTAATGTTGGCATGTATATAGTCATGAGGGGCAAACAGAGGTGCTGAATATCACAACAGAACACAGGATCACAAATACACACAAATGACACTTAGCAGATAATATCATAGAAGAGCTACTAACAATGTTATGTGAGGTCCAAGAAAGGGATAAAGATACCACCACATTAAGGGAAACATGCTAAGTATGTTTGGGATTAGGCTTCAGGTACAAAGAAAACTTAGCAACAGTGTTCTAAATGAACAAATGTGTTACCATAACTTAAGTACATTTCAACATCTTTTCATAACTTAGGTTCAAAATAAAGCAATCTCAGAATCATACACAATGTAGCACAAAGATCCAACTAATTCAAGATATACCTACATAAATAGTCATGATTTCAATCAAGATATCAACAGAATCACAGAGATATACCAAAGTGATAAGAATAGATTTAAAAGCCAAAATCTAATGCATTTACACCATAATAACAATCTAATTTTTAACACCTAATAGAATCATGATCTATTTGATTGAATGAACCAACGTAGAATGGTAAAATGGTGTTCAAGATAGATTTGTCATGCCCTGAACCTGGGAGGGGACGAGACCGGCACCTGGTGCCTCACCTATCCTTGCGTACCAACGCGTGACTAAGGGACTCTGAATATATAATATCATACTTTGGCCATGGGCCACATTGCAAGACGATTTCTGAAGAAAAATATAAAACTGAAGGGAAACCAACGCTGACTAAACATCAATATAAAGTTGGGCCGGCAGGGCCGTCATAACTACTACAGTTGACAAACCAACAAAATATACATACTGCACTAACTAACAGGATATGTCTACAAGCCTCTACTGTTCGATGTACTATTATTTGAACAGGGCCCCGATCTGCCCATAACCTATATACATATATACAAGATGTACACAAAACTGTAGACTTGGCAACTCTGAAGGACGTGGATCTTACTGATGAAGCTGAACTCGGGAACACCTACTGAGGAGGTCTACCCGTCTTCCTGTCTGAACCTGCACGCATGAAATGCAGCTTCCTCAGAAAAAGGGACGTCAGTACAAAATAATGTACCGAGTATGTAAGGCAATAAAATGTGTGAAAGTTGAAACTGAAATGATAATATAATAACTGAAAGTAACTGAGAGTCAAAGATAATCTGAAGATATGCTTACCTGCTAATAATAACTCAACTCTCTCAATATAGTAAGTAAAATAAATGTCCACCCTTATAAGGCTCGGTAGATGTATAACTGCTCTGTCGTAGTAGGCTCTCTCATAGGCTCTCGTCCATACTACGCTTTGTATCTCAGCAATCAGGCTCTCTCATAGGCGCTTCACCACAGTAGGCTCGGTATATAACTTACCATCTAATCTGAGGTTGCCCAATAGAGGCCTACCCATCAATTATAGCTCGATGGTAGTGAAAATACTGTAATATTGTGTGTGTATATATATATATATATAGACCTTCTGCTCTCTTGATTGGAAGAAGACAATACTCAATTGAATATAAAGTCCCGATAAGGGAGAATACCGTAAATTATGAGACTATGATAGTGTATATAAATTTGGGAGTATGAACTTCTCTTTATGTATCGTTATCAAACACATGTAGTTACTGGATCATGCTAACATGAAGGAAAGGTTTAGCCTTAACATACCTGGAGTAGGGAAAAATCCGTATGATATTCTTTAGAAGGATTGCACCGTATTCCCTTAGAATTACAAAATCCCATTGTTACTATGCAGTGCAATTTCGATTGAATTCCTTTACTAACCAAGAACTCCCTGTTAGGAACACATACTTTAAAATATATACTCAAGAAGCTTTGCCACAAACTTATCCGTACAGTGGTTTAACGTATTGTTAATTGTTGTTGTTGTAATATGAAGTGTTCAGATGAAATTTCAAATTTCCCTCACCTTCGTTCCTTATTTTTCCTTTCTGTATACATCCAACTTTTGTCAAAATGAATTGATATCCATGGAAGTTAAGTTTAGAGATGACTAACATAACTCCATCTCTTACGTGTAAATGCTTAAGAATGTTTGTCCATGTGCCTACTAATTAAATTGTCTAAGGGCAAGAGCCATTGAAGTCTTACTCCATTTGCTACCACGTGGGGTGGAAATTTGTGCCCACCTACAATTATTCACAAATCCTTAATTACATGGTTAATCTCCTATTAAACCAATAATTAACTAATTACTAACATAATTAAGAATTTTCTCAAATTACTTAAAATACTACTCATTTTTAATACACTTTATACAACATACTATCATATTCATATGGTACCTTGTCTGGTACTAGTTCATAAATATTGGGTATTATAGCTCAGACCGTATTTTATCCCAAACTGACAACCTTCAACGAAACTCATTTTGTTTGATTCATTTACCCTTTTTCTTTCACGGCACTTACTTATTTCTTGTTATAAATAGCATAAATGCTTATAATCTCAAGAAAATCACATCCTCGAGTGTACGTCAACTAACCGAAGACGAAACATTAACGTATGAAAAGGCGAGATGTAACATTCTTCCCCCTTAGAAACATTCTTCCTCGAATGTTTATTCTTAGAGACTTTGAAAATTTTTGCCAGTCTCTTCCGCTAGATTAGATTAAAACCAACCTATACGCAGCCTGAAAACATACTATACATGCCACACATGGACAATGTCTATAAATAGCAACACTTGGCTTCACATAACTGTCCATTATAAATTTTGAGCATCAACAATAAGAGCTTACATGATGACCTACTGGCCTGATAGAGCTGTGTTGAGGTATCCCACCTTGATCCAGATCATCATTTTGAAATAGGTGGGAGTATTTAGACTTCATTTCTTCCTCCGCTTCTCAGGTCATCTCTTACACATTATTGCTTCTCCATAAAACCTTCACGGAGGCTACCTCCTTATTCCGTAGCTTTCGAAATTGTCGGTCTAGGATGGCAACAAGAATTTCCTCGTATGACAAGTCCTCTGTAATCCGTACATCATCTGTGGGCACCACCCACGTAGGATCTCCAATGCACTTCCGTAACATAGATACGTGAAAACTCGGATGGACAGACTCCAATTACGGTGGCAATTCTAATTCATAAGCTACTTGGCCCACTCTCTGAACAATCATATAAGGCCCAACATACCGTAGGCTAAGCTTGCCTTTCTTGCCAAACCTCATCACGCCCTTCAAAGGAGACACCTTTAAGAAAAACCAGGCATTAACCCTGAACTGTAAGTCTCGTTGCCACACGTCAGAATATGACTTCTGACGACTCTGGGTTATCGACAGTCACTCCCGGATAAGATTTACTTTCTCTACGTCCTGCTGAACCAGGTTTGGCCCATGAAACCCAAATTCTCCAATATCAAACCACCCTATAGGAGATCTGCACTTACGCCTATACAAAGCCTCGTACGGAGCCATCTGGATACTGGAGTGGTAACTGTTATTATATGAAAACTCGATTAGAGGTAGATGTTCATCCCAACTTCTTTTAAAATCCAACACACATGCTCGTAACATATCCTCGAGCGTTCGAATGATGCGCTCAGCTTGTCCATCGGTCTATGGATGAAAAGTGGTGTGGAGATTCACCTGACTCCCTAGACTTTTCTGAAATGACCTCCAAAAATGTGATGTAAATTGTGCGTCACAGTCAGATATAATTGATATTGGTACCCCGTGTAGTCGCATTATCTCCTTAATGTATAACTTCGCATAGTCTTCTGCTGTATTTGTAGATCTGACCGGTAGGAAATGAGCTGATTTGATGAGCCTATCCACTATCACCCATATGGAATCAAACTTACGATGAGAACGAGGTAAACCCGTGATAAAGTCCATGTTTATCGTCTCCCATTTCCATGTCGGGATCTCTATAGTCTGCATTAGACCTCCGGGCTTCTGGTTCTCTATCTTCACCTGCTAGCAACTAGGACACTGAGGACAAACTCAGCAATATTCTTCTTCATATCTTTCAACCACTACACATCCTTAATGTCACGATACATCTTCATTGACCCAGGATGAATAAAGTATTATGAATAATGTGCCTCTGACATAATCCTGTCTCATAGCCCTGCTACATCTCGAACATATAGACGACCCCTGTATCTGAGAAATCCATCTCCCTTGAGCTCTAACAACGGCTTCTTCTGTTGGGGAACTCGCTCTCTCAACTCGACCAACTCTGGGTCCTCGTATTGCCTCTCATCAACTTCAGCTATGAGAGATGATTTTACAGTATTTTGGAGTGCAACTCCACTATTTCCAGAGTGTACTAAATAAACCCCCAAACAAGCCAATTGATGAATCTCTCTAGTTAATTGTCTTTTTCGGCCTCTACATGTGCTAAGCTACCCATAGATCAGCGACTTAAGGCATCTGTTATCACATTAGGTTTTCCTGAATGGTAGAGAATGTTAACATCGGAATATTTCAATAACTCAAGCCATCGCCTCTGTCACAAATTCAATTCTTTCTGCTTGAAGATATATTGCAGGCTTTTATGATCTGTAAATACATCAACATGAACTCCATATAAATAATGCCACAATATCTTAAGTGCATAGACAACTGCAGCTAATTCGAGGTCGTGGATCGGATAATTCTGATCGTTCTTCCTTAACTACCTCGAAGCATATGCAATTACCTTCTCATGTTGCATCACGACACATCCTAACCCGACACCTGAGGCATCACAATATATGGGATAACCATCTGGACCATCTGGAAGTGCTAGAACTGGCGCTAAGGTCAACCTGTTCTTAAGCTCTTGGAAACTCTGCTCGCAAGCCTCTGTCCACTGAAACTTAGTTGCTTTCTGCATCAACTTCATTAGTGGTGACGAAAGGGAAGAAAACCCCTCTATGAACCTCCGGTAGTATCTTGCTAAGCCTAGAAAGCTACGAACCTCTATCGGGGTGGTAGGTTTAGGCCAGGATTTCACATCCTCAATCTTCTGAGTGTCTACATTTATACCTCCATCGTATACAATGTTCCCTAAGAATGTTGCAGACTTCAACCAGAACTCACATTTAGAAAACTTATCACATAATTTACTATCATGGAGGTTTTTGAGTACCACTTGCATGTGGTCCGCATGCTCATCCTGCGAATATGAATAAACCAAAATATCATCAATAAATACTACCACGGACAGATCTAAAAATGGCCGGAATAGACTATTCATCAAGTCCATAAATGTGGCAGGTGCATTCGTCAACCCGAAGGACACGACAAGGAACTCGAAGTGGCCATATAGGGTCTTGAAGGCTGTCTTGGGAATATCTTTCTCCCGCACTCTGACCCGGTGGTACCCCGGCCTTAAATCTATATTTGAAAAGCATTTAGCCACCTGCAACTGATCAAACAGGTCATCGATCCTTGGAAGTGGATGCTTATTATTAATAGTTACCTTGTTCAAGTGCCTATAATCGATACAAAATCCTCAGTGAGCCGTATTTCCTCCGCACAAACAGTACTAGCACACCCCAAGTTGAAGTACTAGGCCTGATGAAACATTTATCCAGCAAATCTTTTAACTGCTCCTTCAATTCTGCAGGTTCCATTCTATATGAAGGGATGGATATTGGCTGAGTTCCCAAAAGAAAATGCCAAAATGAGTGAAAACGGAGACTAGACTCGTAATTGAATGGGTTGTCGAAATTTGTGAGTTTTGTCGGGTTCTGAGGTGCAGTCATGGGTTGACTTTTCACATACTAGCAACTATGGATGGTGCATATCAAGCCAATGACTTTTCACCTATACACCACACACATGGATTTCACATAGCAAGCAAGTGGGGATTCCTATTCTCTCAAGTCAAAGTTAGACAAAACGCTTACCTCAATTTCGTAGGCCACTCACTGCTCAAGTACTGCTTTTTCTCTAGAATCTTGCTCTAACTTGCTCGTATCTAATCATAATTAAATCAATACCATTAATTAATGCTAAAGGAACTAATTTTATTGAAAAATATAATTTTTCCTAAGTTTCTCAAATAAAGTGAAAACCCAACCCCGGGCCCGCTTGGTCTAAACTCGGGGTTCGGACCAAATTACGTTTACCCATTCCCCACGAACAAAAATATACAATTAGTTTTGAAATCCGACCTCAATTCGATGTAAAGATTTGATTTTTACAAAATTTCCTAATTCTACCGAAACCCTCAATTTTTACCATGGAAATTCCTAGTTTTTGCTTTAAAAGTGATGAAAAACAGTAAGGAATTGAAAGAGCAAAGTTTAGAATTGATTACCTATGACTTGGGGATGAACTTGGATGAGAAAAACGCGTTCCTAGGGCTGAAAAGTTTGAAAATTTGGAGAAGAAAGGGTTCTGCCCGTTTTAAAAGAGTTTATATACTGCCTGGGCAGCAAACCTATGCATTTGCATAAGTCTGCCCGCGATCGCATATGGTAAGGGGGAATAGGCGAGCGTTCGGGTGGGTAGGGGTGCGTTCGCATAGAGTACTGGTCTCCCCCTCCCCCAGGCCTGTCTAATGTTGTGCATTCGCATGGCGCCGGGCGCGTTCGCATAGAGTCAGCCCAGGTGACCTCCGCGTTCGCATGCCTGGCTATGCGTTTGCATATAACAAAAAGAGGACCCTCTATTTAACACTATGCGATCGCGAACTTGCCTATGCGATCGCATACCACAAAGGACCTGGACACCAGAAACAGACCTTCAGCTGCATTTTTTTACATGTTCAAAACCTCTCGTGGCCTATTCAAAACTCACCCGAGCCCTCGGGCTCCAAACAAAACATGCACGCAAGTCTAATAAAATCATATGGAATTTTTCGTGCGATCAAATAATAAAAATAACACGTAAAACTATGAATTAAACCTCAAAACTCATCATTTTCATCAAGAACTCTTATAGTCCATAACTTTCCAACGGGATGTCCGAATCACGTCAAACGAACTCCGTTATTCACCAAATTTCACAGTTAATCTTTAAACATCATAAGAAACCTATACCAGGCTCCGGAACAAAAATACGGGCTTGATACCAATGATTTCAAACATTATTTCTCTTCCTTATTTCATAATTATTTCAGCAAAACAATTTCTTTCAAATATTGATTTCTAAGGCTTGGGACCTCGGAATTCATTTTCGGGCATACGCCCGAGTCCCCTATTTTACTGCGGACCTCCCGAGATCGTCGGAACACGGATCCGGGTCCGTTTACTAAAAATGTTAACAAAAGTCAACTATAATCAAATTTAAATTCTAGAAATCACTATTTCTCATATTTTCACATAAAAGCTTTCCAGTTTCACGCCCGGACTGCGCATGCGAATCGAGGTATTTAAATTTAGTCTTTTTATGGCTATTAAGCATGGAACGGAGTCTAAATTTATAAAATGACCCCTTGGATCATCACAATATCCACATCTAAAACACATGTTCGTCCTCAAATAGATATCGGAAGTTACCTGAATTGGCAAACAAGTGTGGATATCTACTATGCATTTCCGACTCGCACTTCTAAGTAGTTGCCTCAATGGCTGGCGTCGATTGAGTGCACTCGAACTGAAGGATAACTCATAGATCTCAACTAGAGAACCTACCGGTCTAAAATGGCTACCGGCTCCTCCTCATAAGTCAAGTCTTTATCCAATTGGATAGAGCTGAAATCTAACACGTGGGGCGGGTCACCATGATATTTCCGGAGCATAGATCAATGGAATATCGGATGAACTGAGGATAACCCTGGAGGCAACGCAAGTCTATAAGCTACCTCCCTCACTCTATCAAGAATCCCAAATGGCCCGATATACCTAGGGCTCAACTTACCCTTCTTCCCAAATCTCATAACACCCTTCATGGGCGACACGCAGAAATACTCTCTCTTCCAACTATGAATACCACATCACGAACCTTACGATCGGCATAAATCTTTTGCCTAGACTGAGCTGCACGAAGTCTCTCATGAATAATATTACCTTATCTAAGGCCTCCTTAACTAAGTCTATACCCAATAATTGAGCCTTTCCCGGCTCAAACCATCCAACTGGCGACATGCACAGTCTACCATATAACGCCTCATAAAGATCCATCTGAATGCTCGACTGATAGCTATTATTATAAGCAAACTCCGCTAACGGCAAGAACTGATCCTATGAACCTCCAAAGTCAATAACACAAATGCGGAGCATATCCTCCAATATCTGAATAGTACGTTCGGGTTGTCCGTCAGTCTAAGGGTGAAATGTTTTACTCAACTCTACTCGGGTACCCAACTCACGCTGAACTGCCCTCCAAAAGTGCGAAGTAAACAGTGTACTCTGATCAGAAATGATAGACACGGGCACACCATGAAGGTGAACTACCTCCCGAATATATAACTCAACCAACCGCTCTGAAGTATAAGTACTTGCCACAGGAATGAAATGTGTTGATTTCATCAGCTTATCAACAATAACCCAAACCGCATAAAATTTCCTCTAAGTCTGTGGGAGCCGAACAACAAAGTCCATAGTGATACGCTCCCACTTCCACTCAGGAATCTCTATCTGCTGAAGCAAACCATCGGGTCTTTGATGCTCATACTTTACCTGCTGAAAATTTAAGAAACATGCCACATACGCCACAATGTCCTTTTTCATACTTCTCCACCAATAGTGTTGCCTTAAATCTTGGTACATTTTATCTGCCCCTGGGTGAATAAAATACTTAGAACTGTGAGCCTCCTCAAGGATCAACTCACGAAGGCCATCAACATTAGGCACACATAAACGACCCTGCATCCTCAAAACACCATCATCTCCAACTGTAACCTGCTTGGCATCACCGTGCCGAAATGTGTCCCTAAGGACCGTCAAATGTGCGTCATCATCTTGCCGCTCCCGGATACGATCAATTACAGAAGACCGAGCGACTGCACAAGCTAGAACACTAATGGGCCAAATATCCAACTGGAATATACGCAAGGATGCCCATACTCACCGCCTCTCTACCCAATGCATCGGCCACCACGTTGGCCTTCCCTGGGTGATATAATATAGTGACACCATAATCTTTCAATAACTCTAACCATCTCCCCTGTCTCCAATTAAGATCCTGAACCGGTGGGTGACACCAACGCTGGCGCCGTAGCCAAAGCAATCTTGAGCTTCTGAATGTTCAACCCACACTCGTCTGACCATTTGAATGGAACACCCTTTTGGCTTAATATGATCTTAATAGTTGATCATACTCAATTACAGAATCACCCAATAACTTCACATAACAATAATCCCCTTTCTACCCCTTACAATACTGATAACGAAATGCGATTCATTAAGACCTCATAATTATATACCCGAATTAACGTGTCTCATTTAACGCCACATGGGCGGGCACCTACCTTGTAGGTTAAAGCTCAATAATAATAGCACGAATTTGGAAAATTATGCACAGATAATTAATTGATTTATTTATTTATTTACTTATTATTAGTATTACTTTTATTATTATTCATTTATTTATTACTACGATTATTATCATTATTTTACACATAAATTGTTGAATAAGCCTAACAGGCATAACTCCCTACCAGTACTATAGTAAAATTATAATTCACAAGGGAGAATTTAAACAGAAGAATTTCCATCACAAGGATCTCATCCTTACATAACTTCCACCGCCACTCGTAGCCCGGTTTAAACATATCAAATCACATTAAAATGCGAGGATCTCGTCTTCGACTCTCAATCACCAGTAACATGCGTATCGTGCCAATCGAAACATTCTATTTTCTTCTTTTAAATATTTTTATGTTAAACAAAATTACAACACGTAATGATGGACATAGCTACCCCCATAGAATTTTTCAATACCAGCATTCACAAAAGTAGATATTTTGTTTTAGAGTTACAAAGCTCACCCGAGAGTGGAGCATATTAGAAGAATTTTATTAGATACGCATAACCGAATTACGTTCAGGAAATCATCACTCTATAATAATTATATATTTTTCTTGTAATGACATCATTTAATGTAACGACCTCAACCATACCATATAAAGTATATCAACAGGCTGGGTCTCCACCTCTAGGAATCTATCCTCCACCTCTAACATTCTGGCCTCTACCTCTAACTACCGGACCCCTACCCCTTGCTAGCTGGGAAGGTGGTACTGGAGCTGGTGCTGGAACTATAGCACGAAAACCATGCTGCTGAAACTAATTACCTGCGTAATTCGGACAAGTCCTCCGGACATGCCCATATTCACCACACTCGAAACATCCATGTTGAAGAGTATGCTGACCCGAACGAATCAGCTGACCACGCGGAACACTCTACAGAGGAGGTGCAGGTGCTATAATAGGAGCTGAAGGAGCACTGTAAACTGGCTGAGCAAAAGGAGGCAGATAAGAACCATAACCAACCGAAGTACCATGTGAAGCCTGTAGTGATGAATGAAATTGCCTGGAAAAATGGCCTCTGCTAAATGAAGTCCCACATCTAGACGAGGCACCACTGAAACCACCTGAATGGCGAGGTCTCTTGTCTGACCCCTGACCTCCCATCCCAATAACCGACTCAACCCTCCTAGCTATATTAGCTGCATCTTGTAAAGAAATATCGATCCCTGTCTTCTTGGCCATCTACAACCTAATGGGCTGAACAAGTCCATCAATAAACCGTCTGACTCTCCCCCTCTCTATGGGTAATAAGAGAATGGAATCACTATCCAAATCCACAAAACGAGTCTCATACTGGGTCACAGTCATGCTTCTTTGTTGAATTCGCTCAAACTAACGACGCTCTCCTCTCGGGTAGTAACAGGCAAGAACTTTTCCAAAAAGAGATGAGAGAACTGATCCTATGTCAGAGCAGGTGATCGAACTGTCCGTGTCAACATAAAATCCCTCCACCATTTCTTGATGGAACCATTCATCTGAAAAGCAGCAAAATCAACCCCATTGGTCTCCAAGATACCCATATTACACAGAACCTCAAGACAACTGTCTAGATATTCCTGAGGATCCTCTGAAGTAGCACCACTGAAATGGATAGGGAATAACTTAATGAACCTATCAAGTCTCCATAAATCATCGGTAGACCTAGTTGCCCCCATTAACGGGAGGCACTGTTGCAACTGGCTGAATTACCCCAACGGGATTGGCTATCGGGGTCTGAACCTGAGGAGTAGTCTGAGCTGGAGTGTGGGTAGCAGGAGTATGGACCGCTCCTCCAGCCTGAGATACGGCTGCTGCAAAAGGGAATGTGCCCGTCTGGGCCACACTCTCCATCAAGCCCAATAAACGGACCAAAGCACCCTGAAGAACCGGGGTAGCAATAAACCCCTCCGGAACCTGAGCTGGCCCTACTGGAACGGCCTGAGTTGGACCCCCCTCCTTAATCTCAATCTGGGGTTCCGCAGCTTGGGTTGTTGCCTGAGCAATGGGTTGAGTCCTGCCCCTGCCTCGGCCTCTACCCCTAGTAGGAGTTGTTGGTGCTAGAGGACCATAATGCTGGTCAGTGGAAGAAGAAGCATGTGTTCTGGCCATCTGCGAGAGAATAGAAGAATCTAATTAATATTTGGGATACAAGAATCGCACGATAGAGTAGAAATAAAATGGAGTTATTACCTAACTCAATTGCCTCTGAAATATAAGTACAGACGTCTCCGTACCGATCCTTCAGACTCTACTAAGATTGTTCATGAATTGTGAGACCTAAGCAACCTAGTTCTCTGATACCAACTTGTCACGACCCAAATTCCCCAACCTTAGGGATCATGATGGCGCCTAACACCACACTTGCTAGGCAAGCCAGTGTTAGAGTTCGTTCAACTATTTTTGTTGATTAATCATTTAAACAAGATAGAAAATTTTAAATTAAACTCGATCTAATGGCTTTCAATAAATAATTCGAAATATAAAATAAATAAATTAATCGAGCCACGAACTAATTAAATAAATCTAGAACTACCCTTGTGTCTAGTGTCACAATTCACGAACTGCTAAAGAATACTACAAATAATTGGCTGAAAGAAATAATGCAACTGCTGGCCAGTATCTGGATCTGCACAAAAGAGTGCAGAGTGCAGTATCAGTACAACCGACGCCATGTATTGAGTAAGGGATGAACCTAACCTCGATGAAGTAGTGGCTAGGCTACGGCGGGCCATTAACAATATAACCTATGACAACATATATACTAAAGCAAGAAAGAAATCTAAACAAATAAATAAATACTGCAACAACAATAAAAAAATTCGGCCGCCTTTTCCAGGTCTCAGCTATAACCAATACTCAAGTAAATCTCCAAGTTACCAAAATTCACTTTAAAATAATCAAATGTACGAAATATAAGAAAAACCGTAGAGTAAAACAAGAATTTCCAAATCCTTAAATTTTAAAAAAATCAGTAAAGCATCATTATTCCCCCTTTTTCATTGTCTTGTTGCGGCGTGCAACCCGATCCCACCTGTCCACCCTTATAACAATCAATTTATTCACCCTTATCAGAATCAATTATCCACCCTTATCACAACCCCCTTATCACAATCACTTTTGTTATAACAATTTCAAACAGAAAACAGTATAGCTCGTAAGCTTTAAATAATTTCAACCCATAGTAGGACCAGCCAGAATATAGGTAACCACCGTAACACTGTCAACCCAACTTAGTCTTTATATACCATGATTGAATCAAGAGAACAGCCAATACTTTTAACACACCTACAACAACAAATGAAAATAATCAAATGAAACCAACATGAATATGTATATTTTTTTTTTTCATTTTTTCAAAAGTTTTCTCAACCTCTCCATATCACAAGGGGACCAATTAAACACCCGTTACTCTTCCAAAATAACCACAACAATTTTTAACAACAACGGAATAAGGACAAGTAATCATAGGAACAATAATGAACATAGAACAATTAAGCCAGGAATCAATTTAACTTGGAAACGGGGAAGGGATCATGTTTAATAGACCATTGGTGGTGCATATATACTTGGCACATCAACTATAAACCACACACATGCATTTCACATAGAAAGCAAATGGGGATTCCTATTTCCTCGAGTCAAAGTTAGACCAAACACTTACCTCAATTTTGTAGGCCGCTCATTCTCAATTACTGCTTTTCCTCTAGAATCTTGCTCTAACTTGCTCAAATCTAATCATAATTAACTCAATACCATTAATTAATCCCCGAGCCCGCTTGGTCTAAACTCGGGATTCGGACCAAATTATGTTTACTCATTCACCCACAAACCCAGATATACAATTAGTTATGAAATCCGACCTCAATTCGATGTAAAGATTCGAATTTTACAAAATTCCCTAATTCTACCCAAACCCTAAATGTTTACCATGTAAATTCTTAGTTTTTGGTTTAAAAGTGATGAAAAACAGTAAGGAATTTAAAGAGCAAAGTTTACAATTGATTACCTATGACTTGGGGATGAACTTGGGTGAGGAAATTCGTTCCTAGGGCTGAAAATTTCGAAAATTTGGAGAAGAAAGGGTTCTTTCTGTTTTAAAAGAGTTTATATACTTCCTGGGCAGCAGACGTATGTGTTCGCATAAGTCTGCCTGCAATCGCATAGGGTAAGGGGGAATAGGCATCACGTTCGCGTGGGGAGGAGTGCGTTCGCATAGAGTACTGGTCTCCCCCTCCCCCAGGCATGTCTAATGATTTGGTTCGCATATCCTAGGGTGAGTTCGCATAGAGCCAGCCCAGGTGACCTCCGAGTTCGCATGCCTGGCTATGCGTTCACATATAACAAAAAGGGGCCCCTCTATTTTACACTATGTGATCGCGAACTTACCTATGCGATCGCATAGCAGAAAGGACCTGGACACCAGAAACAGACCTTCAGCTGCATTTTTTTACATGTTCAAAACCTCTTATGGCCTATTCGAAACTCACCCGAGACCTCGGGGCTCCAAACAAAACATGCAAGTAAGTCTAATAATATCATAGGGACTTGCTCGTGCGATCATATCATGAAAATAACACGTAAAACTATGAATTAAACCTCAAAACTCATTATTTTCATCAAAAACCCTTATAGTTCATAACTTTCCAACCGGATGTCCGAATCACGTCAAACGAACTCCGTTTTTCACCAAATTTCACAGTTAACCTTTAAACATCATAACAAACCTGTACCAGGCTCCAAAACCAAATTACGGACCTGATACCAATAATTTCAAACATTAATTCTTTTCTTTATTTCATAATTATTTCAGCAAAATAATTTCTTTAAAAAATTGATTTCTAAGGCTTGGCACCTCGGAATTCATTTCCAGACATACGCCCGAGTCCCCTATTTTAATCTATACCTCCCAGGATCGTCAGAACACGGATCCGGGTCCGTTTACTAAAAATGTTGACCAAAGTAAACTATAATCAAATTTAAATTCTAGAAATCAGTATTTCTCATATTTCATATAAAAGCTTTCTAGTTTCACACCCCAGACCACTCTACAGGATCACACACCAACTAACGCAATCGCAAAGAGCAAACGACCATCCCATGCACGCACCTCAGAACCTCTACGCGACCGCACCAACATCCACTCGATCGCACTGCTTTACCTGACCAACCAATGCGATCGCAATCCTAACCACGCGATTCCATCGAACAAAATGTCTGCCCCACTCGTTTACTCTACGCGGTCGCGGATGAGTACACGCGATCACATTGAATGATTCACTGCTGCTAAAACAAAGGAAAACAACAGACTTCTTAAGGTTCAAAAGTGCACGTTTGAGCATCCAAAATACACCCGAGGCCCCCGGGACCTCAACCAATCTAACCAACACATACCATAACATCATTCAAACTTAGTCGAGCCTTCGAAACACCAAAAACAACACGAAAACACCAAAATTACATCATATTCAAACCTATGAACTTTGAAACTTCTAAATTTCGCCAACGATGCCGAAACCATAGCTCTGGTGAATATTTTGATACTCCTTTTGCCATACAGGAAACTATTCTGTGAATGAATCCCAAAGGCCAGGGAATTTCCCCCTTTACGCCTCTTTCTTGCATCACAACTCGTTGTCAGGATCCTTCTCATCTTGTAACTGGTTCTACCTTTTATCTTGCAGCCTATACGACTCTGAATATTTAAGTGCACCTATGCGACTCTTCTTTCCTTTTTCCTCTAGCTTTTAGCCAATATCTAGGCCTCACTTTATAACCATGTACAGAGCTTAATAAGATGTCCCTCTGGGCATTTATAGGTATACTGATGTTCTTCACCCAGTAGTTTTTCGAACATACGAATATTTCTATATTAAGCTTTCTATAACTTAGAGGAACCATCAACTCCTTTGCCTTCACGGGCTTAATCCCGAGAACTTATTCATTTTCGTCACATTCTCACCTGCCTTCTTCGTATACTTACTCTTTTTTTTGTAAAACTTTGTCGTTCTATCATACTTTAGTTTGTGATCGATTCTTTTATGCTTTTCTGGAATATCAAGCGAGACATCGCATCGTCTCTAACTCTTCTTTTGCTCTCTAATTAGACCTTTCGGTACTTAGAAACCATAGTCTGGAAGGTATGCCACTAGCGATGCTGCTATCATCCCGGATACTGAATCCCAGCACCTCTACTCCTTTACCTAAAGTATAGACCACTCTCATCCTTCTATACTTGAGTATTTCATATGTTTTTCACCTTTACCTTACTTATTTAAAAATATCACCTCATATTCTTCTATATCTCTTTCATAACCTCCCCCCTACATAGGTATAAATAACATCCACCATTTCAATCTTTATTATAATACATGTACCTCTTGTGTCTATACAATTCGGTGGAAGCTCCATACTGAATTCTTATGAGGCTGGTATTTTTCTAACTAACTTTATCATAGAGTCGTTATAGAATATGGTTTTTGTGCTATCTTTCTTGCACCTCTAATAGTAAGATTAATTCTGCAGTATGCTCAATCACGATTTTTATAATTTTGTAGGTCTAATAATCAGACTCCTGATTTACTTTGTTGATGTAACTCTTTAGTTTCCTCCTTCATTTGATCGACCTTTATGTTGGCTTAAGTTATCTACCAATATGAGGTTCATGGTATTAGTTATTCTGTTTAGCCTTCACAGATTCTGAGGGATATATATGATACAATCCTTTAACAATTTAACCCTTCGTTTATGACCTGGGCTCAATTCTTCTACGGTCGTATATGTTGCTTGTTTAAAAATCCGAACCCTTAAATGCAATCATTACGTAACCAACTCTGGATCATTGACCGAATAATTTCTTTTCGTTCTATCTTAGCTTTCTTTAAACATATGCTATTACTTTTCCTAGTCTTTTTGACCCCTTGTTGCGTCCATACTTAGCTTATCTTAGTGCCCACATATGCCAGAGTTTTCGTGCAACTCATATGATCTCGAATATTACTTTTAACTTATTTCCCGTTCATTAGGCATGGTAGGTGTCACTTTCCTTTGGAGTGCTTACAATTTTGTTGTGAGATTGTTGTTATAAGACCATTTCCTCTTTAGGTCACTGATTTTAGGTTGAGGCCTTCTTCCTTATTTTCCTTAGCTAGTCTTTCGGTGTAGTACTTAGGGAGGACCCTCTGACTCTGGTAAAGCTGCAAGCTTATTACATCGTATACCCGATGAATTTTTTGATGTTCATCTGCGCCTCAAATTATCTGTAGTTTCTTACCTCCACGCCTATGTGCATGCAGGGTTCCTTCTGAACTGATATTTCGATTGTCTTCCCAATGGAATTCACTTTTAATTCCGTAGTACTCATACGATACCTTTTTAACTTTTCCAACACTTATATGAATATATCTCAAGTATTACAATGTGATAACTACGAGGCTGAATTCCCCATATTGGTGTTCCCTATGTTTATCTTGGATTCATCTGTTGATTTGTCTTTATCCTCTTGTATAAGCATAACTGGGCCCTTCCTGAATCAACTACTAACTTATCTTTGGAACATTCTCATATCCTTATTCCGCGTAATCTTTCTTGTGTTATTTTCTTGTCTTAACATACATCACGTACTAGCTCCTTATCTATCAATAACAATCTGGCCAGAAACCCTTAATTTCCTTTTTTTTGTACGTCATGCTTACATAACATTGTGGAATCATAGCATTTATGTAACATTTGGATATGTTCAATATCATCCCTTCTTTATTTTTATCGCATTCTTCCTTTATCATTCCATATTCTCCCATTTAGGGAAGTACTAAGACTTGTAGCCATGAAGACCTGCCTATAGATGTTTTTCCTTTTCATCTTTGGTGTCCTTTCGCATCATCAATGACCCTTACTCACCTTGCGGTGATCCTTCTGTACCAATGCTAACAAAATTCTTCAATAGTGATGGTGACACTTAGTGTAACTAGCACATACAATCCCTTAAGCTTGACTTTGCTCATATTTCTTGCTTTAGGGAAGCGTCTCACTGAATGACCATTCTCTGAATTTATCATGGATCCTATTTTGTTGTCCATTCTATTATTGCAGGAATGCAGTCTGAAATTCTCATGATGCTGACTATTATCAAATCAATCAGTTCCTAATTCATGTTTAGTTTATTTTGTTTATCAGTCCTTTTGTTAACCATGTTAGAGTCACGAACTTATTTCTCGAAATGAGGATGGGACTGTATGGCCTATATTCTTTTTTTTGTCTCAAGGCCCATCACCTCTCATCTCTTTTTTCGTTTGACTATAGATTCCGTAACACTCTACCAATGCCATATACGTATACATCTCACTCATAGTGCTTCATTATCCCTCTTCGTACTTCCCTGCTAATATTTCTATCCGTCACTTTATTCTGAAATTTTGAACAAAATATTCTTTTGCTTTTATCTCCCCTTGCTCCATCCATTGGTTCGTAGAATTTCAAGACATTCTTTCTATACTAGGGACGTGAGCCACGCTAAGGTAATAATTACCACTTCTAGGATTCCAACGCACGTCTTTGTAGTACTCATACCTACCTGTAATATTTTAGAGTGCACCATCTAGGTATCTCACAAGGAGATCCATTAACACCTTTGTAATATCCTTCGGAAATGTTAACTAACACAAACCATCAATTCATCATTTTGTATTACTCTAACCCCAGCCACATGCTGCTACCATATCCTTCTCTTAAACCATATCCGTTAGCTCCCATAAGGCATGACTAAGATAGGTGTGGTCGATTGTACGTACATCTATTACTCTCGAAGGTAATTCAAAATGCTTATATCTTCCTTCCTGAATGGTAAATAATGATATTCTTTATTAACTGGGTACCTCGTACCCTTCTTTATCTTTGCTTCTTTTACTTGTTGCAATTCGTATCTAACTTCCGATTCCGTTATTCATTTTTACCGTAAGAGTGGATAAGTATTAATTCCTAAAAGCTCCTTATCAGGATTCATAGACCTTTTAGTACATGCATGATCTGCTGAAGACCTCTCATTTTCTCATCATAAGCAAGATGCAAAATTGAGTTCCTCTAACTCAACACTTCCACAGCTATATCTCTTATCGATCGTCTTTCTGAATGTCGGCATCATCTTATTACGAATAATGCTCGGAAATTCGAATTCTTATAAGTGAGCTTTACCACATGATCTGGAGTAAGAAGAAAGAGTGACAGTCCTAAGTACCTTGTGGCCTCCTGCTTAGAAGTGTGCTGCACAACACACCCATAAACAAGACTCTACTAGACACGACTTGTAGACTCCCTAGGACAGAACTGCTCTGATACCACTTTTTTCACACCCCGAACCTGGGGGCGCACCCAGTGATTCACATATCCTTTTGTATCAAATTGCAACTATGGGACTCTGAACATAAGATGTCATACTTTAGCCATGAGCCACATTGCAAGACAATTGCAAATGCTGACTAAATATTAATATAAAGTTGGGCCTACAAAGCCATCATAATTATTGCAGCTGACGAACCAACCACATATACATAGAAGGCCTACAAGCCAACATATTACACTAGCTGACATGATATGTCTACAAGCCTCTACGGTGGATATACTATGATTGGAATAGGGCATATATATATATATACAAAAGATATACATAAAGCTCTACACCCTCGACTCCAAAAGGCAAGGAGGTAACCGATCAAGCTGAACTCGGGCAACACTTAATGAGGAGGTCTACCCGCCTGTCTATCTGAACTTGCACACATGAAATGCAGCGCCCCAGAAAAAGGACGTCAGTGCAAAGAAATGTACCGAGTATGTAAGGCAATATACTGAAAGTTGAAACTGAACTGATAATATAATAACTGCAAATAGCTGGAAGTCAAAGATAATCTGAAGATATGCTTACATGTTGATACTGACACAACTTTCTAAATGTAGTAAGTAAAATAGTTGTCTGACCCTATAAGTCTAGGTATATATATATATATATATATATATATCCTCTGCCGTAGTAGGCTCGCTCATAGGCACTCGACCGTACTAGGCTTTGTATCTCGACAATCTAGGCTCATTCATAGGCGCTCGACCACAGTAGGCTCAGTATATAACTTACCATCTGATCAGAGGTTGTCCAATAGGGGCCTGCCAATCGATTATAGCTCGATGGTAATGAAAATACTGTAATACTATACATATAAACTTCTGAAAAATCTTTTGAAAAATATGTTTTCCAACTATTTCAGAAACAAAAATAATCGAAAGATTTAGTGTAAAAATGAAATCGCCCCTTGGGCAGAAACATGAATCATAAATCGCCCCTTGGGCAGAACATCACTCAAAACCTCATAGCTACTCAGTATCAGCCCCTCGGGCAACCTCACTGTCACTCATGCCTCCCAATCACTCATCACTCGGCACTCGACACACAACACTCAGTAGGTACCTGCGCTCACTAGGAGTGTGTACAAAGTTCGGAGGGGCTCCTTCAACCCAATCGCTAATATCAAGCCACCTCGTGGCGTATCATATCCTCACAAATCAGCCCCTCGGCCTCACTCAGTCAGAACCTCTCAAAAGCCCATCAGGCGTATCAGTAAAACGGGGTAGTCGAACAAAAACATCATTTTATATCTTCAAAATAGTGTAAATAAAGCTGTGTTTCGAAAACAGTTAATCACAATATGACTGAGTGTAAATCATAAATCAACAGTGAGGAAATAGCAGTAAAAATCCCCCAAAGGGTCTAAAACAAGTCGGCACGAGGCCCCAAACATGGTTTATAGCCCAAATATAGCAATAGTCTTAGAACACAATTTAACATATGATTTAGAGTAAATACAAAACTCAATAGTTCCCGCGGAGAGGACCAAATCACACACAAAAATCAGTGCGCCCCACATATTCGGCATCCAACATGTGCGCCATTCTAAAAATAGTGAGAAGTATGAAGTCCGGGGTTTCATTCCCTCAGGACAATATTTATATCAATTACTTATCTCTACCGGGCCACAATACTAGTCCGCGATGCTATTCCCCCCAATGTGATCATCATGTCACCTTCCAGTTCTATGCGGAGATCGTAATTACGGGTAGGCATATTGTACTTGAAAGACTAGTACAATAGAGATTTAAGAAGGTAATGCGATGATTGGATTAGTAAATGAAATTGAATTATTGAATGATGTAAAGCTGCATAAGATATTATACCACCATTCTAACAACTATATCATATGTTAGGGACATCCTAAAATGGAAAGTTCATCACATGAGATAAAAAATGACCTATATCACTTTTTCTTCATTTGCAAGAATACTCATTATGCATTACACCTTTTAACAGCACACTAGACTATTTGTTTTATAAACCATACAAAAGTAGATATAGGAAAAAAGGATACTCCATATCAAGCCCACAACATGTAGGAAAATTATACGTGAATTCCGGAACATTAATTTTTCTTTATGCTTGTTATCGAACTTGTGTAATTATGAGATCAGGCCAAAATGAAGGAAGGTCTTATCCTTAACATACTTGAACCTATTATCTATGCGAAAACACTTAACGGCTTGCTTTAGGGAAGTGTCATCCCGAATGACCATTCTCTGAATTTCTCATGAATCTTCTTTTGTCGTCCATTCTGTTATTGCCGGAGCAAAATCTGAAATACTTAAGATGCCGACTATTATCAATCACTCAGTCCCTAATTCATGTTTTGTTTATCCTATTTACCAGCCCGTACTGATTTCTATCATTCTAAGATCTAACACTTCCTTCTGGTAGTTGCATTGAATTTACAAACTTATTTCTTGAAATTAGGAAGTTCTGTATGGCCTATACTCTTTGTTGTCTGCAGGCCTGGCACCTCTCATCTTTTCCTTCGCTTGATTATTGACTATATAATTCTGTCATTTCATTTTATTTTTCAATCGTTGTCATCTATGTTTCACATCTTACTCATAATTCTTCCTTAGCTCCCCTTGTGTCACGACCCCAAATCCCAACCGGCCGTGATGGCACCTATCGTGGAAATAGGCTAGCCAGTATATCACATGATCACAATTTCTTTTAAGAACATCCCATTTCCGAAATCTGAGCATTTCATAAATATACAAAACTATTGAATAAAGAAGGTCATCATAGAACAATACTGAAATCCCCAAAACCCGGAGCCAACGTGTCATGAGCATATAGTGAAATTATCCAAAATAAACCATTATAATACGAATCTCAGAATCAAAGCTAAATACACAGGAAGTGAAAACAAAGATGCTGCTGACACTGGACAACTAACTCTATATCCCGCAATCCGGCTCTGCTGCGGACGATAAAGGCTAATGCTCGAGGTCTGCTCCTGAATCTGCACACAGAGGTGCAGGGAGTAATGTAAGTACACCAACTCAGTAGTAATGAAAATAAATCAGGTCTGAGCAGCAAGCACCATAAAAAATCAATGTCATCAAAGCACAGGAGTCACGACCTTACTTTCAAATAGTATAACATAGATGTATGAAATCGTCATGCCTTAAAAATCAATTTCCGAAAACCCTTTAACAATATATATTTTTCAACAACTTCAACTGAAAGGTCTAGCATAAAAATGAAATAAATCATATAGAGGCCCCTTGGGCAAAACAAATTACATAAGCTGAGAATGAAAGTAGCGGAATCATCAGTAGCCCCTTAGGGAAAACATGTACCATAATCAGCCCCTCGGGCATGCCTCACAGTCACTCATGATCAGTCACTCAGCACCTTACAGTCACTCATAATCAATCACTCACCACCTCACAGTCACTCATACCTTCCAATCACTGGGCACTCGACACTTGCACTCAATAGGTACCTGCGCTCACTGGGGGTGTGTACAGACTCCGTCTTCGGAGGGGCTCCTTCAGCCCAAGCGCTAAATAAACAGCCAAATCATGGCATCAACCGCTCTCAAGCTCTCGGCCTGTCTCATATCATAAATATCCTCACAATATTGGCCCTCAGCCGCACTCAGTCAGACACTTTTAACATGCCACTCGGGACATAAGTAAAATGGGGTTCTCGACCCGAAAATATTATTTCATTTCAAGAAAAAACAAAATATCATCAAATAGGAGTGTCAAGAATTTCACAAGAAGACTGAGTGTAAAATCATAGTTTCAAGTAGTGAGAATATTAGTAAAGTAGCCCCCAAGGGGTTAAAACAGATCGGCACTAGGTCCCAAACATGGCTCATAGCCCAGATATTACACAATTATTTTTAGAACATAATTAACATAAGGTTTTGAGAAAATATACAACTCATTAGTTGTCGTGGAGAGGACCTAGTCCAATCAAAAAGTCAGTACGCACCACACACTCGTCATCCAACATGTGCGCCATTCTACAAACAGTAGAAATACAACATCCGGGGTTTCATACCCTCAGGACAAGATTCATAGCCATTACTTACCTCTACCGGGCCGCGACACTAGTCCGCAATGCACTTGCCCCTCAAATTGGCTCCCAATAGTACCGAATATAACCAAAATCAGTTCAACATCATAA
This sequence comes from Nicotiana paniculata, assembly GCA_005239505.1. NCBI lineage: Eukaryota > Viridiplantae > Streptophyta > Magnoliopsida > Solanales > Solanaceae > Nicotiana > Nicotiana paniculata. The sequence goes on from ML351071.1 coordinate 36,020, forward strand.
AAATACACTCAAGGAGCACAACCTAATCGAAAATCATCAAATAAAACAAATATCTCAAAATATGGCAAAACCCGAGTACCCGGCCCACATTTCGGAATTCAATAATTTTTACATCATTAGAAACATCGTCCTCCCGCGATTCTATACATACCAAGAACACTAAAATCGGACCACAATTGTCATTCCAAAACCTCAAAAGAAATCCCGATTCTTTCCTCCCATTTTTCCAAATTTTCCTACCCAAATCCTTAAATTTGAAGCCTAATCTTAACAAAATAGCATAGGAATGGGATTAAAAATCAAAGAACTTACCTTTTCTGAAGAACCTTGAAATTCTCTCTCAAAACCACTTTCAATGGACTCCTCCCGCATGCAAATTGATGAAAACTTAATAAATTTCGCGGAGGGGGTCCTTTTATACTATTTTGTACAACCATTTCCGCACCTGCGGACAATTGGCCGCACCTGCGGTCCCAGGGTGCGCACCTGTGAAACTCACTTAACTGGACCATTCTCGCGCCTGCGGCCAACTTTCCGCACTAGCGACATCGCAGGTGCGATGCACCTTCCGCACCAGCGAAAACACCAGCAAACCAGCACATCAGATTTCCAAAAATCACTCAAACATCCTGTCAACGATCCTAATTAAATCCCGAGCCCCTCGGAACCCCAACCAAACATGCCAACATACTCCATAGCATTATTCCAACCTATTCAAGCCTTCGAAACACCAAAAACAACACGAAAACACCAAATTTACATCAAACTCAAGCCTAAAAATTTTGAAACTTCTAAATTAGCCAACTACGTTGAAACCAACCAAAACACTTCTGATTAACCTGATATTTTACAGACATAACCAAAACGACATAACGAAGCTATTCCAACTTCCGAAATTCCATTCCGACCTCGATAGCCTATTTTCCACTGCCGACAGGAAATTGCCAAAAACTAACTTCCGCCAATTCAAGCCTAATTCTACACCGGATATCGCAAAAATATTCCGAACACACTCCTTAGTCCAAAATCACCTAAAGAAGCTATTCGAGCCATAAAATCTGCATTCCGAGGTCATTTATCAATAAGTCAACTCTCAGTTGACTTTCTCAACTATTAGGCCACCTTAAAAGGCTAAATGCTTAAATTCTCACCATAACCACTCCGGACCCAAACCAACTGATTCAACACATCAAAAACAAGATGGCGGGAGTTAACAAATGCACAAATAGAGGGAATGGGCTAAATCTCACGGAAAAATCGGTCGGGTTGTTACACCTTGCTTCATTCATCGGCTCTTCAAGTTTCTGAATGTCCTCGCTCTACTAGGGACGAGAGTCACACTGAGGTAATATTTATCCCCACCAGGGTTTTAGTGCCTATCTTCATAGTACTCTATCTAGATGTACTATTTTATAGTGCACCATCTGGGTGTCTCATAGGGAGATCTATTAGCACGTTTGCAATATCCTTAGGCAATGTCAACTAACGCAAATAATTCATCCATAATTTTGGGGCACTCTAACCCCAGCCGGATCGTGATGTTATGTCCTTCTCTTAAACCATATTTGTTATCTCTCATAGAGCATAACTTAGATCAGCGTGGCTAATTGTACATACCTTTGTTACTGTTGAAAGTAACTCAAAAGGACTATATTCCTCTATCTGAGTTGTAAATATTGTTAACCTTCATTAACTATGTGCCTCGTACCCTTCTTCATCTTGCTTCTTTTGCTTCTTGAAACTTGTGTTTATCTTCGGAATCTATCATTTTCTTTCACCATAAATGTGGATAGGTATTCTTGCCTTAAAGCTCCTTATCAAAAGGCCTAGACACATGATCTAGTGAAGGCCTTGCATTTACTAATCATAGGTATCATGAAAAATATCTTTCTCTTCCATAGCTATATATCTTACTCTTGTCTTTTTGGATGTAGGTATTATCTTATTATGAATAGGAGTTAGGAGTTTGAATTCTTACAAGTGAGCTCCACCACACGATCTAAAGTAAGAAGAAAGAGTGACAGTCCAAAATGCCCTGTATCCTCCCACTTATAAGTGTGATGCACGACACACCCATAAATAAGACTCTACTAGACACAGCTTGTAGACTCCCTAGGACAGAACTGCTTTGGTAACACTTTTGTCACGACCAAACCTATGGGCCGCGACGGACACCCAGTACCTTCCTCAACCGAGAACTAACATAACGTATCATAGTATCATAGATAACTGAGACGGAAGGTTGCCGTGAGAGACCAACTTATACATCAGACATACATACATGACATCTTTCTACAAGCTCTAAGAATACATCATTTTTATAAAGGTCGGGATAGAGTCCCGCCATAAATATATACACGTCTAAATCATACTAACCAAAGGAGCAACTCCGAAGCAAATGGAGTGCACCAACATCTTCCTCGGAGCTGATAAACTACTTGGAGGGCTCTCGATCTGTCTATCAGAATCTACGGGCATGAAATGCAGCGTCCCCATGAAAAAGGGAAGCCATTACGAATAATGTACTGAGTATGTAAATCACATAAATAAATACATAGACATGAAAGAAATATAGAGTAGATGACTCAACCTGTAAGTCTGGATAACTCTGTAAATCATGAAATAATTATAGTGTCATGAATATGCATATGAATGTCTTGTCGTGCATAGGTACATGTTGCATAACATCATCAGGCCTCTAAGGGCATCTCATCACATCATATCGGCCACTGTGGGCAAATCATCAACGTATAACAGTTGATCGGGTGGTTATGCGTATATAACGCCGTAACCTTTTTCCCATCTCATCACAAATGCATGAAATGCATCAGAAATACGTTAATAAAATTTTCTCGAAATGCCATAAAAATCAATATGCCTTTCAGATAAACATTATCAAATACGTATTTTTCTGAGACACATGAACAGAAGATGTAAAAATAATTCAAATGGGTAATTGAAGAATATAGACACCCCCTAGTATTTCTTTGAGTAGAATCATTTATGAAAGTTCTGTACTTTGCTCGCGTAATTTTTTTTATTTTGTCATGCCAAAAAGAAAGAAGGGACATCCTTAAAATCCTTGGAGTAGGGAAAATCCGTGTGATATTCTTGAGAAGATTTACGCCGTACTCCCTTAAAATTTACAAAATCTCTGTTCGATCTTTTAAAGATGCGTACATAGGCGTAGAGGTTTACATCTTCTCTGTTCGATCTATTGCAAAATACTCTTGCGTCTTTTTGGGCTTCAGGTAGTCTCTTGGAGAGATCTATTCTATATCCTCAAACTTAGGCAAATGAATCCTTTTGTTTTCTAACGTTATGAATCCTTTCTTGAATTACAATCCTAACTAGTTGCCACCTAATCACTCAATTGTAAGAGTCACACTTCCACCAAATCTTGGCTGACACGTTTGGAGATACAAGACTTATCCAAATATTTGGATTAATTACCCACTAATCATTTGATTAACTTATTAATCTCCCATTAACCAGTTACCCACATAATTACGAATTATCTCAAATTACTTAAAGTACTACCCACTTTTAACATACCTTATTTACCTTACTACCATGGCCATGTAGTACCTTGTATTGTACTAGTCTATAAATATCGGGTATTTTAGCTCTTGCCGTATTTTATTTCAAAATTCCAAACCTCGACGAAACTCATTTTTTTTCGATTTGCTTACCCTCTCACATTCACAAATTTACTTATCCCTTTTTTGAAATAGCGTGATACTTATAAATTCAAAATAAATCTCATTCCCGAACTTACGTCGATTTACTTGTGGCGTACTTCAACGTATGAAAACATGGGGTGTAACATGATTAAAAGTTCATCTAGCCTAGGTGAAATTATTTGCCTCCGTGCCATCTAAGTCCCTATTAGTACATGCATTTTTGGCATATTTGGCGTAGTTTTTGTAACGACCCGGCTGGTCATTCCATGTGAGTAGCCCCATTTCCCCCATTTCTGCTTTATCATATATTTCTTAGCCTATTTATGTTGTGTTGGGTCGGTTGGTTCAGTTTCGGAGTAGCCGTGGTGAGAATTGAGACACTTAGTCTCTTAAATTAGCTTAATAGTTAAAAAAGTCAAATGAGAGTTGACTCATTGGTAAACGACCTCGGAATGCAGATTTTATGGCTCGAATAGCTTCGTTAGGTAATTTGGGACTTAGGAGAGTCTTCTGAATGAAGTTTTGATGTCTGGTGTAGAATTGGGCTTGAATTGGCGAAAGTTAGTTTTTGTCAATTTCCAGTCGGCAGTGGAAAATATGCTATCGGGGTTGGAATGGAATTCCGATAGTTGGAGCAGCCTCATAATGTCATTTTGGATATGTGTGCAAAATTTTAGGTCAGTCGGATGTGTTTTGGTTGGTTTCAGCATCATTGGCAAAATTTAGAAATTTCAAAGTTCATAGGCTTGGATTTGATTTAATTTTGGTGTTTTGTGTTGTTTTTGGTGTTTCGAAGGCTCGACTAATACTGGATTATGTTATGGGGTGTTTTGGTAGGTTTGGTTGATGTCCTGGGGTCCTCGGGTGTGTTTCAGATGCTCAAACGGGCATTTTTGGTCTTAAGGAGTCTGTTGTTTTTCTGGTGTTTTAGCAGCAGTGATTTCTTCACTGCGATCGCGTGGATTGATCACCGATCGCGTAGAGTAAAATATTGTGGCAGACAATTTTTTCTATGTGATCGCATATTAAGGGTTGCGATCGCATAGGTTGGGCAGGTGAAGCAGTGCGATCGCGTGGCCCTTTGTGCGATCGCATAGAGGTTATGAGGAGGGTGTGTGGGATGGATATTTGTTTTATGCGATTTTTTTTGTTGGCATGCGAATGCGTAGAGTGGTCTGGGCTGTGCATCACGATCGCGTGGCTGGAGTCGCGATCGCACTGAAGGGAATAGTAGTGTTGGGCTGAATGTTTTAAATAGCCTTTCTTAATAAATTTTGTCTATTTTCCTCCATTGATAAGCGGGTTTGGAGCTCTTTGAGAGGGTTTGAAGAGGAAATCAAAGGGAATCACTTGGAGGTAACTTTTTCAACATCATATCTCGTTTCTAAGTTGTTTTCTAAGAAATTAAACCGGAAATTTGTTGAATTTAAACCCAAAATTTGGGGAGGTTAAGTGCATGGAATTGGAAATTTCTTTTGAGGATTTGAGTGGGCAATTGTGGTCCGATTTTGGTGTTCTTGGTATGTATAGAATCATGGGAAGATGAGGATTCTAGTGATTTAAATTTTATCGAATTACGAGACACAGATCCGGGGCTCGGGTTTTCCCAAATTTCGAAAATTGTGTCTAAATTGATAGCTTTCGAATGAGTTTTGTTCCTTTAGCGTACATTGGTGATGTCAATCTAGTTTTGGTTAGATTTGGAGCATCTGGGAGCCAATTCGAGGGGAAAGCGCATCACAGAGTAGATTTTGGGTTGTTTTGAGGTATGTAACGGTTGTAGCTCTAAACCTGAGGGTATGACACCCCGGTTTTTTATATTGTTTTGGTAAATGACGTGACGCACATGCTAGGTGACGAGCGTGGGAGCGTGCACTGATAGGGATTATGACCTGGTCCATCCCATAGCGACTATTAAGCCGCGTATTCGATTTGGAACCTTATGATATCTAGTATTTTTGAAATTAATACTTGTTTATGGGCTATGAGCCATGTTTGGGGCCTCATGCCGACCTGTTTAGACCCTCGGGGGTATTTTTCCATGTTTGGGGCCTTGCGCCGACCTGTTTAGACAAGCAGAGGTACTTTTACACTATTCTACAACTATCCTGAAAGAACAATTGTGAACTCAGTCATGTTTCCTACTTATTGTTATTTTCACTGTTATCACACTGATTTGAAAACTCTGAGAAGTATTTTGGGCTGAGTCCCGTGATTTGAGATGAATTGCCCAAGTGGCGTGTGAGAATGACTGAGTGTGGCCGAGAGCCGACTATGTAAGGATAGTTATAGATCGGGCTGCACGCTGCCTAAATATATATGTCCAGGACAAGAGCCGAGTATGTGATGATAGGTATAGGTCAGGCTGCACGGCGCAGCAAAATAGATTATATATATATGGATCAGGCTGCATGCCGCATCAATATATGTTATATGTGGATCGGGTTGCACGCCGTAGCAATGCAGATATCGGATCAGGTTGCACGCCGCAATAGATATAGAGCTAGCCCGGAAGGAGCCCCTCCACGAGTCTGTACACCTCCAGTGAGAGCAGTCAAGTATTATATGGATCGGGCTACAAGCCGCAGCGTATGTTATAAGGATCGGGCTGCACGTCGCAGTAGTATAGATATATATATATATATATATGTATATAGTGGAGCTGGCTGCCCGCCACAACAATTGTGTGCATTCATGGTACTTGCTGAGTACGAGTGTTGAAGTGAGAGCATGAGATACTAGTAGTGGAGTCACGAGTGACTAAGAGTCTTGCCCGAGAGGCTTTGTTGTGAGTGATACTTTGCTCGAGGGGCTTATATTTTATGACACCATTATTTTTCACCCTTCTTTACACTGAGCCTCTGATGATACATGTTGGATAAATGTTTTTATACGAGATTTTTTTAAATTGAAATCGGAGTTTTATGAAATACTCGGAAGTGTAAATTCTTGACTTGATTTACTTATTTCCACAGCCACTTATTATATGGATTTACATGATTTATGAATTCTCGTCACCACACTCAAGGTTTTAGTTACTTTGATTACTTACTGAGTTGGCGTACACACGTTACTCCCTCCACCTCTATGTGCAGATCCAGGTACCAGACCAACTCACTAGTTAATTTTCGGACGAGCTTGGAGTTGTTCGAGGATCGAGGTAGCTGCTCAGCGTCCCCAGCTCACCTCATTTCTTTTCCTCAGTTCGTAGTTTTGTCTTTTTTACTCTAGGCTTTGTAGTAGAAAGTCATCTCATTGTACATTGTATTTGTAGTTCTAGATACTCATGACACCTGACTCTAGGTTTTGGGGAAATGTATAAAAATTGTTCATCTCATTTTGTTGTTTTTAAAATCTGCTAAATTTTGGATTGAGTCAAGTAAAAAGTTTCTATATGATGAAGTGTTCATCCTATTGGGGGTTCGGAAGTTGTGATGGAATTCATGCGCTACCTCGTATTGGCATGTTAGGTGCGGTAAGCAGTATGTAACTAGGATTAAGCATCGATATTTAGGTCCGATGTTTATAAGGATGTCATGAGCTCGGAGGAGCAAGACAAAGTGATTTGAAATTTCAGAGTAACATGGTGTTATCTTCAGTGTCACCTGAGATTGGTATTCGGTGAAGAAGGCTTTTTACCCTGATCCTGGGTTGTCGATGTGTTTTGCTGCCTTAGTGTGGTCGGTGTTATGGATGGGCAGACTGTTGCCTTGTGTGGAAGGTCGTGGAAGCATGACCGTGAAAAGATTGTGTAAAGTATGACATGTAGTCACTTGATGGATTTCAGATTTGGACTGAGTATAAAGAAGTGCAATATTGCTTAATTGAGAATTTATGCCTGAAGGGCATTCGGTTCAGTTGATTTGGATCATGGGGTGTCAGTCCTGGTGATGATGGTTGTTCACGTGTATTATGACAGAAGGTGGGTTAATATGGACCCATGAAAAAGCTATTTCCTTAGTTGGTGCGAGCAAGGTGGCTCGATGGGTTTGGATGGATTTAAATATGATTATGGGCTCCGTATGAGCCAGGAATGTTCCTTTCAATAGATTGTTTCTCATGGAAAGGTATTAGAAAAACAGGTGTTATTCCGTCTTTGCCAAATTCGTGTGTTATTGTGATTGTGCTGTGCGAGTTGTGAAATGACTTGATAATTTCCTATGTGTTGAGGTCCCACGTGGTGGGGATTTCATGTGAGCAGGATAGCTCTTCAGATCTAGAGTGTATATATATATATCGCACCTCAGTTGTGCCTGAGTTATGTAGCCTACGGCTTTATCAGTCTCCCCACAAGATGGTATTATGCACTTAGCGTGATTATGATCGATATTCAGTAAATTGTGATAGTGAGCAAATTAGCTCCGTATATATATTTCCTTATGTGAGATTTATGATAGGATCGGGTGGCACGCGATGTTGTATCATGTGAGGTTGTTGGTCATGTTGGTGTGGTTTGTTGTCTGAGTAGTTCGTACAGGGTGAGACGAGATTATTGGATCAGGGATCAGTGTGATGAGTAGTTGTGGACTTCATTCTTAAGTTGTTGAAGATTTCTTAATGTTTCTCGCTTCTTATAGGCGTTTCAGCGGCTATCCTCCTCTTCCGGAGTTGGGCTCGGAGCGCCTCATTCTCTCCAGCTAATTTTCTCTTTTCACCTTCGGCTACCTGTGCCTGTAAGTAATTGTCAAATGCGAGGTTTCTCAAATTTTCCTCCAAGGCATGGATAGTGGCTTCATATTCCTTTTCGTTTTCTCCGCAGGTCAACCGTTCTTGGACTTTATCATTGAAAGCTTGAATGTGAGGCCTTTTGGCTGGCCTTTTTAGCTCGGGCTCTAGTACCACATTAATGAAATTCCTTTTTTTGAACCATGCAACATAGCATGGATCTACTTCACCTCTTGCAAGATCAGGTACCTGGGTATCCTCTTCCAAGTATCGGCAACCATTCCAGATTTGTTGGATTAAAACTTCGGGAAGTGGGGCCTCGGGGTGTAGCTCAATAAATTTGACACTCAAGTCTTCATCCTCAGGCCCTACTTGATATCTTCTCAATTGTCTCATAACCCTTTTCGGTGCATATGGTTGGACAGGTCTCAAGCCCATCAATATAAAATAATTCTTCGTGGTTTCCATATGTATGACTTCCCTCACCGGGATCCATCCTAAAGTCCACTCAATATGGTTCGGCTTTAAAGTTCTCAAGTGGGCGATCCGAGCTTTAACCCCCTCTGGAGAGTTGTAATCCTTTACCCTTTCTTCATATCTCCCAATGAAGTTTCTCTTTCTTGGGCCGTAGTTCATAAACTTCGGATGATTACAAAGGTGTTCAATTAGCCACATTTGTAAAAGGATATTGCAACCTTCGAAGAATGTCGTCCCCGACTTACACCGTGTCAATGCCCGATAGATATCGAACAATATTAGTAGAGCAAGTGTGTGATCTTCCTTGGCAGTTAGGACTTGCGCAATTCTAGACATACGGATATTAACTGTCCCTTTTTCATTTGGGAAGACCATGACGCCCAGAAAGGTCACTATGAAGGCAAAACGACGATGAATTTGCCAAGTATCTTTGCTTTGTTTGTTGTTCAACCCTTTTTCATGCGTTTCAAACCCCTCTGGATGCCCGTACCTTGAGTATGGGAAGTATAATGAGTAGCATCCCTCATTCACACGGTTCTTTCATATGTTCTTACTAATGCTCATGATATAAAAGAAACAGCGCACTAAAAGAAGCCGCGGGATTATAACTTGTTGATTTCTCAAACCTCGGCCAAAACCTTTATACCCAGCTATTTCCTCCAAGGTGGAAGTGAGCTCGAAGTCTGAGAAGCGGAAGACATTGCTGATGGCATCCCAAAAAGTCACTAGAGCCTTGATTAGATCATTCTGAGGCTTGACTTTCATGATATCCGTGAGAGCACCCAGATGTTCAACTACCCAGTCTTGACCCTCTTTCTCCAAATCATACCACCACATTTGAAGTTGTAGTGGAGCTTGATCTACGTCATTTAATGGTGGATTCTGGACGGTATTCATTCTGGATAGGGTCAAGGTTGACTCTAGTTTGAAAGACAAACTAGAGACTCTTTTTGCAAGAACCAGTTTTCAATTGTAAAAGTAAAATCACCTAAAGGTGGCTATTTGTGCAACATCGATCAAAATGGTCATTTTGAAATAGTGTCCCTTTCCCACATTCGAATAATGTTTCAAGGTCAGAGTAAGTCACCTTTTGGGGAAGCGATGCCTTATCGACAGACATGTCCGTTCTTAGCGAAAATAGCCCTTCGATAATATAAGATGTTCTAAGGCTATTCCGGCAAAAACGGCGTAAGACTTAATTGAAGCTGGGTAGGTTTTGATCATTGGACAACCTTTATAAAATTATTTTTTGGGAAAAACTGGGGTCGTTACTGATGAGGTTTGCCTATGTATCTCACATCTAGTGAGAATTAGAGCCACGTAGTTCGGTCAGTTTTGACATAATTGGAAAAACATTATAATAACTCACTTACATTTCTTTTTTTTAAATACATTTTCTTTTTCTCTTTTTTTTTTCAAAAATTATGGTAGAGTTTCGAGGCATTTTCAAATACCGGGGTTTTCAGAACTGGGTGAATTTTCTATTATTTTTCTTTCCTTAACCGGTCAACAAACAAGCCGAAACAAATAAATGCACACGTAGCAGGTAATATGCATCAAGATGGTCTTTTATTTTGGGTACACGTGTCCTAGACGGACCCAACCCCTGTGTTGAGTCTCCTAAGTCAAATGCACATGATGCAAATAAGCATTCCTACTAGGGATCCGGTATGAGGCTATATTATTCTAGTTATAAACCTGGGGATGTGTTATAGACATGGCTTAACCAAGCGTACAACTTGAGCCAAGGTGGGATCGACGTATCGGGAACACGAAGGTCTACCCAGCCTAGTGGCTGATCCATCCCCATTCTATTTGGTACGACTTCTAACAGAAAAGCGGGTCACGCGAACGTGTGCACCATTTTTTAGAATACTGAGAAGGGAAGCGTAAGAAGACAATTTAATAAAATTCAAATAATATCAAAGCGGTAAATGAGCAGCAATTATCACATTAGCGCCACAAATACAGTAATATCAACAATTAATAAAGCCAAGTAAAAATCACATTAACAAGCTCGAATTCATGAACCCTGAACAAGCAATTCTGGGTTCGATCCCCAACAGAGTCGCCAAAGCTGTCACACCTCCTTTTTCCCGAGGGGGATAAGGATATTTTCCAATTAAAATGACATTAATCGAAATGGAATTATTTATTTCAGAGTTGCCACTTGGAATAATATATGGTGTCCCAAGTCAACGATTTATTTTAAATCCCAAATCGAGAAAATTGACTATAGTTATGGCATGCGAAACCAGAAGACCGGGTAAGGAATTCTAATAACCTGAGAGAAGGTATTAGGCATTCTCGGATTCCGTGGTTTTAGCACGGTCTCTTTACAATCAACACTTGTCTTATTAATTTTTTAATTACTTATTTTATAACACATGTATGTTTTACCTTTTACCGCTTTTAATTACTCGATTATTTGTATTTAAAGCGTTATCTTAAGACTTACACGTACGTATATTCGTTTAGATTGGCACGTCAAGAATCATGTCACGCGTACGTGTACAATATTCACAACACATAGTTTATTTAAGAAAAAGTTTGGTCAAAGTCCCGTGAACGTGTACCTTGAGTTTAATTGAAAAATCGGGACCACGTCACGCGAACATGTACGCTATCACAATAGTAGTTTAAAAAATGCGCCTAAAAGCATTTCTATGAGTTTTTGATTAAGGCGTTTTATTTTACTACGAATGTTTAACCAAGGTCACGTGAACGTGTTCCTCGTCTTGTTTTTGGCATCACAATTCGATCGGCACATACGTGTACATAATTTTAATAGTTAGTTCAATTAGAAATATACGTAAGGATATGATTATGTCTCTAATCTAAAAGCCCTAAGTCGTGTAACTAGGTGTGAAGGTCCACTGCTATGTGAGACATTTATTTCAATTAAATGGGGGCAACTTATGTATTAGCTGCCAAATAGGCCCATAATTAAGAGTTTGGGCCTGATAAAGGCTGAGTCCAAATGAACTTTTGCCCAAGATGTGTATCGTCTATTATCTGGACTAGCTGATGAATTTAATTCGAAAAGAACTTGGGCCTCACTAAGTCTAAATGACTCTGGCCCAATGCATGTTTATTAACAGCTAAATCAAAAGATGATTCGGGCCTGGTAATGACTGAGTCCCAATGATTCTGGCCCAATACACATGTATTTGAACGAATTTGAGAATAAAATTTTGTGGTCTATTTTTGTAATAGCAATTATATAATTTTACTTATATCTTTCAATAATTAAAATCAGGTTTAATTCGATGATTTTCTACTGATTTCCTAAATCTTTGTTTCTTATGTTCACCCTTTATTAAAGTGATATATCTAAAAATCATTTTCATATCTATGCATTACAGAGTAAATTCCTTTAATCAAATGGTCAGTTTGATTTATTACTAGAAAACCTGGAGTGCAATCCCATGGACCCATTGATTTGGGCCTGAAAATGTACCATGGTTGCTTATCAGTTTGCTCAGAAAATTCAGTTTTTCATAATCCAAAAGTTTTCAAAATTAAAGAAAAAAAGAATTATTTGTATTAAAAGATACAACCACATTAAGTAATATATTAACTAACCTGTCATACAAAAGGAAATCATAACTAACTTCTACAATATATTAGCTAACCAACTGAGTTTAATTCCTTAGTCTATAAGATTACAATTCTTTTGTAACAACTTTTTTACTTCTATTACTGCAACTAAATACGTAAATTTTCAAGGACCCTTTAATATAAACAAATTCGAATAGATACTGAACAACATTCAAGAATGCTTTGAAACATGAAAACAACACAACTTGAATAATATAAGGACCAATTTTTCACATATTTGCATATAATTTCTAACAAAAACAACTTCACTTAATATGTTTTAAGGCAGTAATCTAACTCTTACCTAAAACTACATTCAAATCAAATACTGTTTCTGACAAACAACCAAAATCATAATCATGATAGAACCTAAAGTTTTACATTGTTAATAATAGTACCTTAATAGCAACAATAAAACAAAACAAAGAGAAAATTTCTCTGAGAACTTTGAGTATAACCAGCAGCAATGAAACCTAGTAGAAACCTAAAGTTCTCAACTCAAACTTGAAAAGCCAGGTTTTTGAAAACAGGAAAGTAGTATATCTTTGTTTCTGAATAATAAAAGTTGGTTTTCCAGAAGTTTTTTAAAGTGAAGGGCAAATGACTCAAAGCAGTGCAAAATTATTGATCTTTAAGGAAATTTTCTTTGTGTGTATATGTCTATTTTCGTGTGTCTATATTTCTGTGTAGGTATAATGAACAAAAATGAGTGTTTATATAGAGTGAGGGAGTGAAAAGGGATAAGGATTAGGGTACCAAAAAGGAATCTGCCAGCATTTCCTAAAATCAGGGAAAAGGCATCTTTCCCAAACAGAAAACGGTCAGTTGTCCAACTACTGGTACCTTCTTATCACAGAAAATGGACAACTGTACAATTTCTACATATTTGGGATCTTATCCCTATCCTTTCCTACTCAGCTTGGGATTGTTTTCCCTATTCCAGAAGTTTCCTAATATTTACTGAAAGATTTTTCAAATTGACCCTTTAGGGCCTTGGAATTGCCTCAAAACCAAACTGGTTCTGGGCCTAAATTGTGTGACTCTTGGTCTAAAGACCTTGGGCTCTTAAGATTTGCAAAAGCTATGGGCATGTCTATCACAGAAAGGCCCAATTTTTTAGCCAAGCTAAATGTGTCACTTCAGTGGGGCCCAATTCCTAAAAACTAATCAGACAAACCAAACATGCGTTTCTAAAACTAATTACTGGTTTAACCTAATTAATTTCATTTAATAAATTTTTAAAAAAATTGAAAACACATAAAAACAATAATACTGAAAAAATAAACACAAAAATTAATAAAAATAAAAAACATAATAATAAAGATAAAGGAAAACAGTAAAAAGGAAAAAGATATTATACCGAACTGTTTTGGTAAAAATAGAATCTAGTTGTTAAAACCCTCGTTCCACTACACCCATTTGGGATCTGAGATCCCTGATGGGAGATATTGGTACCAGAATTATTAGACAAGCTTGGTGGATTTTGAAAAAAGAAAAGGCAGATCTGGGGTTTTGGAGAAATTTAGATCTAAGATCTAGGGTATTTGGTGGGGTATTTTAGGTGTCTATGGGTAGAATAGGGTTCTAGGGGGTGTTGTGGTTGTATGGTATGAGTTTGGAAAGATTTAGGGCTCTACTGCTGCCGTAGTCAATTTTCGGCGGCGGTGCTAGGGTATCTAGGTTTTCACATCTTAGATCTGAGATTTTTGGTGGTTTTTTTTGGTGATTAGTTGACATGGTGAGTTTTAGGAGGTGCATGGTAGTGGATGGGGTAAGTTTGGGTGGCTTTGGGGTGTTTCCTCCGCAGTAGGCGATTTTCGGCGGCGGCTTAGGGCAGAGTTAGGGTTTCTGGTCTTAGATCTAATGGTTTTTAAGGGGTTTTTTAGTCCGACGTGGTTTAGAAAGCGTGAGGGGATAGGATAGGGTGGCTTTGGGGTTACTTTAGGAGTCATCTCCGTCGTATGCAATTTCTGGCGGCGGATTAAGGCGGATGGTGGAGAGGCGGCTAGGGTTAGGGTGAGTTAAGAGAGAGAGAGGTGTGAGAGGGGGAATGAATGAAATGAGGGGGGGGGGGTCGTTAGGACATTTAAATACTAAATTACGGGTGAGTTCCGAGTCGTTGGATCTATTGAAGATCAATGGCTAGGATTAATTGGAACCAAAACGGTGTCGTTTTGTTTTAATGAGGTGCTGGACCGAATTGTGGTATTGGGCTGCTATAAGAGCTAGCCCAGTCCAGCTAAGGTGTATTTAAACCAATTTTTGTTTAATTTACTTTTAAATCTAATTATTTTAATTAAATCCTAAATTAAGTACTAAATTATCTTAAATTTGTGAAATTAAACTAACTATTTATTTATGTTATTTACATCGTTAGTCAATCTTAAATTGTTAATAGGAAATTACTAATTTAACACTAAGATTAAAAAAACAAACCATTTTTGTGAAAAACAAAAACAATTAGGTGCTAGATTTTTTTAAACAAACCATTTTTTGTGATTTTCTTAATAATATGATCAAATCATATAATTAGGTGCTAGATTCAATTAACAGCCTAACAATGTTATATGATGATGATTTAAATATTTTTTGTTTTTTCTATGTTTTCAAAAATGCTAAAATGCATGAAAAATGCAACTAAATGCAAAATAATTACCAAAAATTCAAAAAAAAAAATATGAAAAATAAATAGGAATAATATATTTATTAGTTTTGTAGGAATATATTTTGGTGGGATAAAAATGACATGCTAACAATGTTTATTTCATGATATTAATCAAAGGCATAACGGTCTTATGAGACTCCGAATGATTTTATTGACGTACTTCTCATGGATTGCATTCCATTACATTGACCCATGACTATATGGCGTTATATATATAAATGGAATATGGGAAAAGGTTACAGTGTTATATACATACCACCACCTGATCAGCGGGTATACATTGACGATTTGCCCACAGTGGCCAGATGATATGATGGGATTCTCTCAGAGGCTTGATGATGTTATGAACGCATATACCCACTCATGGTATGACATTTCTACACATATGCATGTCATTATAATATTAAATGATTCACAGAGTTATTAGGATATAAATGTTGAGTTTTTTACTCCATGTTTCTCATATGTCTATTGTTTACTGATTTTCATTCCTTACATACTCGGTACATTATTTGTATTAACGTCTCTTTTGCCTGGGGATGATGTTTTTCATGCTCGCAGGTCCGGATAGACAGGTTGAGAGTCCTCCAAGTAGGCTATCAGCTCAGCGGAAGATGTTGGTGTACTCAATTTGCTCCGGAGTAGCTTATTTGGTTAGTACGATTTAGACATGTATTGATTGGTATGTTGGGGCCCTGTCCCAGCCTTATGATGTTTATGTATTCTTAGAGGCTCATAGACGTATGGCATGCATATGAAAGATTGCATGGCCTTCTCAGCCTATGTTCAGCGTACGAGTGATTATTTTGGCCTTACATGTAAGGCCCCGTAAATTTTTTACCTAAAACCCAGAATTTTTTTCTGCCAGGTTAGATTTAAGTTTGGACTTTTTGGATTGAAAAGTACGTTTCTGAGCTGAAGGAAAACGTTTTGGAAATAGGTGCCTTTTTACGGTTCATTATGCGGCCGCATAATCACTATGCGTACCGCATAATCACCGCAGACAGAAGTAGAAGTTGGCCTAAGTTGAAGGCCATTATGCGGCACACTATGCAACCGCATATCAGGTTTGCGGTGCAATTTGCGACCGCATAATAGGTCCGTGGACCGCAGAGCTGCCGCAAAACCCAACCTCAAACTCCCTAGTTCTGAGCATCAATTATGCGATTGTCACGACCCGAATTTCCCAACAGTCGGGACCGTGATGGAGTATAACATTGAACTCGCTAGTCCAAGCCAACGTTTATGTTTATTTACCCTATTCATTTATTTTTAATAGCTAATAGGTGATGTACAAATCAGTGGAAAGAAAAGTGCGAAAGAAAACAAAGTCTAACAACTTGATTAAATGACATTACAAAATTCATAATACTAAACCCAGAATTTGGTGTCACAACTTCAGGGACTGTCTACAACTCGGTTGAAAGAAATATCATCCTCAGTCTCTCTACTCATCTGTAGACTGATACCATTAGTAAGGCCATCTATAAATCTCCTCACCACACCCCTCTTATGAGCGACCAACATAGCTCCATAGCTGGAGGATCTCAAAACTGGTGCGTAGATCCTCTATATAGGTAAAAGGAATGAACTTCTTCAAAAATAGATGTGAAAACTTAACCCCAAGTGAGAGGAGGTGAACCTGCTGGTGTACCCTGAACATAATCCTGCCACCATCTCTTGGAAGAACCATTAATCTAATATATGGGAGCCATTTGCTCAGGAGTGTGAGTAGAAGGAGTTTAGGCTTCTCCCACAGCCTTAGAGACGGTTGGTTCGACATGAAATGCACCAACCCAGGCCACACTCTCCATAAGGCCCACATAGTGGACTAGCACGTCCTGAAGTACGGATATGGCAATCAACCCCTCTGACACCTTAGTTGGTACAACTGGAACGGTCTGAACAGGGACTTCCTACTCCTGCTCAATTTAAGGATCTGCAGTAGGTGTTGTTGCATGTGCTCTAAGATGAGCTCTATCTCGTCCTCGTCCTATAACCCTGCTAGTGGCAACAACTTAGGGCTCCGGATCCTGTCCAGCTGTGGATGTTGTGTGTGTTCTCACCATCTGTGAGAGAACAAGAATAGAATAATTCAAACTTCAGTAGTAGAATAAAGTCGCACAACAGAGTAAGAATGAAGTGAAATTTTTAGCCCTATAGCCTCTAAGATAAGTACATACAATTCTATACCAATCCTCTAGACTCCACTAAGCTTGCTCATAACTCATGAGACCTAGGCAACCTACTGCTCTGATACCAACTTGTCACGACTCCAAATCCCAACCATGGGGTCATGATGGCGCCTAACATTCACTTTCTAGGCAAGCAAAATTTTGTTAAATGATTAAACATTTTTAATAATTTAAAAACATAACCGTAATAATTCAAGACTGAAATAATCTGAAATACATGTGATAAATGCATAAGTAATGTGGTCTATACTATTCCTAGAAATTCGGAGTCACATGTATCCGAGCATCTAGTATATTACAGACATGGTCTGAAATGAAATACAATTATTTGAAACTACAATAATATTAAAACAAGATAGAGGGGGTCTTCTGGGACTTAGGACGCTAAGCAGCTCTACCTCAAGTCTCCTGCAAGTCAATAAGAGCGAACTCCTCTACGAACCGTTGGGACCAACAACGTGATTTACATAAAAAGTAACCCTATCATGATGGCGCTTATCGTGGTACTAGGAAAGCTGAAATATTACCAAAACAAATCATTTCCATTTCAAAGATAATTTCAAAGCTATTAAATATAAAACTGTCATAAAGGAGTTCAAATCAAAACAAAAGGGCTGAAAAAGAAAAGCCCAACATCTGGGTGTCACTAGTCATGAGAAACTACTACAACTGTTTGTAAATATCAAGACAACCATACAGGATTAATCAATTACAACTAAGGAAAGATAAAAATGAGGAAAGTAGCTCTGCGATCGCCAGATAGCTACCTTGCTAACTCCAAGAATCTACGTCAGGAATAATCAACAGCCTCTACCACGTCCAGAAACCCCTGGATATGCACACAAGGTGCAGAGAATAACGTGAGTACGCCAACTCACTAAGTAACAACAGTAAATAAAGAATGAGAAGTAGTGACGAACAATAATGTAAGTAAATTTCATATCACCAAAACTCAGTAAAATATGACATGCTTTTAAAACTATAGTTTGAATCAAATAGCTCATTTAAATCCAGTTCCAGTGAAATCATTTAAAGACATCTTTCAACAGTTTTCAAACAAAGGCTCAATTAAAAGGTGAGAAGAAAATGATGAAATCATAATCGGCCCCTCGGGAAAAATATCACTCATATACAGCCCCTCGGGCAAACGTCAAAATCTCTGTTATACAGCCCCTCGAGCAAACCTCACCATCGTGCATGCCTCCCAGTCACTCAGCACATGGCACTCGCACTCGCACTCAGTAGGTACATGCGCTCATTGGGGTGCGTACAGACTCCAGAGGGCCTCTTTCAGCCCAAGCGATATATCAAGCCAATAATGGCTTAAATCAATGAGGCCCACGACCTATATCAAACATGTTGCGGCGTGTAGCCTGATCCCAAAATATCCTCACAAATCAAAACATCGACCTCACTCAGTCATAAACCTCCCAAGCCCCTTGGTCTCTTAGTAAAACAATGTACTCAGCCCAAACATTTATATGATGCGTCAAAATAGAGTAATAGAGGTTGAGCTATGCAGTAAATATATGACATGACCGAGTATATATTTTCAATCAAAAAAAATGAGAATATAGCAAGAAAACACCTCTAAGTGTCCAAATAACACCGGCATAAGGCCTAAACATGGCATCCAGCCCAATTTACAGAAATTCTTTATAAAACACATGAGTATCAGATAGTTTCAACAAAAATATGCAACATTACAGGTTCTATGGGACAGACCAAGTAACAATCCCAACGGTGCACGACTACACGCTGATCACCTAGCATGTGTGTCACCTCAAAATAGTCACATGGCACAAAATCTGGGTTTCATACCCTCAGGACTAGATTCACAATCATTAGTTACCTCAAACTGATCAACTACCTACTCCACGATGCTCTTACCCATCGATTCAGCCTCGAGATGCTCTAGATCTATTCACAATCAGTACAATACCATCAATTTATGCTAAAGGAATGAATTCCACAAGAAAAACTATCAAATAAAACCCCAAACCCGAAATCGGCTCAAACCCGGCCCCCAGGCCCACATCTCAAAATCTGACAAAAATTATAAAACTTGAAATCCCATTCACTCATTAGCCCATACATACAAAATTTACTAAAATCCGACACCATTTGATCCCTCAATTCCTCCCATCAAACTCTCTAATATCCCAAGACCTAACCCATCATTTTCACACCTAATTTCCACTAATTAATTGATAAAACAACGGGAAAACACCATATATAGGAGTATTAGAGCTCAAGAAACTTACCAAAATGAAAACCCCTTGAATATCCCTTCGAAATCACCCCAAAAGCTCAAAACACCGACTTGAAAATGGTGGAAATAGACCAAAATTCCCGAAGTGTTCTTTTTATACTTTCTGCCCATGGCTTGCGCACCTATGGCCAAATATCCGCTAATGCAGAACCTCACCTTCGATCAAATCCTCACACATGCGAGAACCACTTTAGTCCTCAAATTCCACACTTGTGCCCCAGGTTCTACATCTGCGGGCGTGCACCTGCACGTCCTCTGATGTTGGGCATATTTCTATATGTTTTGATGCTACTTTGCCCATGTTTTAACCACTTTTTGTTACTATTTGGTGTGAAAAATGCCCAACATGGTTAAATTATTGGTTTTATGACTAATTGAGTTGTGTGTGATGATTTAGGGTGTTCGGAGATAAACAATATGAAGAAAAGATGATCCAACTAGAGGAAAAGAGGATGGATGCATCGCATCCAACGTTGGAAATAAGGTTACTTGGTGCACCCTTAGCAGTGAAGTCGGACCGTAGCATCCGCTTTAGCATCCGCACCTGGGCACAGCTGATATGGAGGAACGAAGGGTGGATGCGAAGCATCCCCAATAGCATCCGAAGCTGAGAAGTGGAGGACGAGGTAGATGCGAAGCATCCACCCCAGCATCAATCTCTGAAGCTGAGTTGGATTAGGAATAGGAGAACTTTGGCCCACGACTTTTGTACGCAATATATAAGCCAAAATACCTCTTTAAGGTCATCTAACATATGGGGAAGAGAAAAGAAATCCACAACAAAGCTTAGAAACCACGACATTCGTCTTGAGTTCTTATTTTTCCTTCTTTTATTGATTTTTATGCATTCTTGGGAATTATTGTATTATTGTATGAACATGAGTGGCTAAGAACCTTATTGTTCTAGGGTTATGGGTGATACATGAATGTTGATGTTTGGAGTTTAATTTGACGAAGTTGATTTATCATATTGGGTTGTTTATTTAATTCTTCTTTTAATTATTTTACTGAGTAGCTAGCAGTGAAATACTATCTACGAATCTAGAGTTGAACT
This sequence comes from Nicotiana paniculata, assembly GCA_005239505.1. NCBI lineage: Eukaryota > Viridiplantae > Streptophyta > Magnoliopsida > Solanales > Solanaceae > Nicotiana > Nicotiana paniculata. The sequence goes on from ML351071.1 coordinate 56,631, forward strand.
CGAAAGTGGGAATTCTAGATTGCATAAAGATTTAAATAGAGAAAGTTCTTGAACCCGGGCATCGAGGAACGGATTCGCAATTAGGATAGACATATACCTATTTTCCTTGCTTGGTTGAAAGACAGGAATTGTAAATGCATTCTTGTTAGTCTTAATTCCATAGACATATAGGCGTTAAGTTAACTTGAATAGGCGAGTAAGAACTCGACAGATTCTTATGAGTAATATCAACCCTGTCAATCAACAATCCAGATAAATCAATTAGTTATTTTAAGCCAAGAATATAACATGATTGTTAGCTAGCCCGTGACCCTGGAATATCTTCTCCTATTGATTGTTAGTCGAAATTATTATTTGTGTTGGTCGATTTCCTAGTTAATTCATTAAGTGGTATTTTAGGTAGTAACTTAGTTAATTATATCTTTTGTGATAAATCTCTTGAATCGATAAGTTAATTGAGTTGAATCAGTAAGAAGTTAATCATAAGTCTTGGTGGGAACGATACTCTACTCACTACTTTATTACTTGACGACCACGTATACTTGCGTGAGTGTGTTTGGTCGCAACAAGTTTTTGGCGTCGTTGCCGAGACTTAGAAATTAGCTACTTGACTGAGTTAAGCTTTTATTACTTATTTGTGCAAGTTTTACTTTTTCGTTTGCCTTGTTTGTGTTAAGGCAGGCTCTTCTCTTGAATGCGGAGGAGTAGAAGCGCGAACAACCTCCTTCCTTTTGATACAGAAATTGAACGAACACTTCATAGGATGAGGAAGGAAGTCGAAGCTAGAAAAAGAATAGAAACAGAGTTGGACATCATAATTCAACCACAACCAATAGAGATGGCAGGAAACGAAGAACGTCCGGTGATAGAAGCCGCAAGGCCCAGTCTTGCTAATATGACTCAGGCTATTGTGAAGCCTGATATCACATGGCATTTTGAACTCAAACAGTACATGGTACAACTGATTTAGTCCACAGGGCAATATGTGGTTCTATCTCATGAAGACCCGCAGAGGCATATTCAGAATTTCTTGGAAATTACAGACACCTACAACTATCCTAACATTTCCAAGGACTATGTTAGGCTGTCACTATTTCCCTTTTCCTTGATGGGGGAAGCTAAGGAATGGTTGCAAAAGGAGCCCGCGAACTCAATCTGCACTTGGGATGATTTGGGAAGGAAATTCTTAATCAAGTTTTTTCCTACTAAGAAGACAAATACACTGAGAAGCCAAATTCTTGGGTTCCAACAATGGGATGGCGAGACGCTTCGTCAAGCTTGGGAAAGATACAAGAAGCTACTTAGAGACTGCCCGCATCATTGTCAGACTGATGAGGTATTGGGGCACACTTTTGTTGATGGGCTAGACGAGACATCAAAAATGAATCTTGATTCAGCTTGTGGGGGTAGTTGCATGGCCAGACCATATAGTGAGATTCAACTCTTGCTAAATAATTTCACTGCTAATGATCATAATTGGCAAGGAGATGGTGACGCAAGAAGAACAATTAAACAGAAAGCAGCTGGGTTGATCGAGCTCGATGACCTCTCATCCATGAGAGCAGATATTGCAAAGTTGGCAAATCAGATGGGCATAATATCAATGCAACAAACACAACATATGCAGCATGCAAAACATATGTCTATTTGCTGTGAACTATGTGGTGATAGTCATATGAGCGACATGTTCCCAACGAATCCCGAATCTATATATTATGTGGGGCAACAAAACATAGGCTGAATGAATCAACATGCACAATATGGGAACACTTATAATCCAAATTGGAGGAATCACCCGAACTTCTCATGGGGCGGAAATCAACAGAATCAGAATCAATATAGGACCCGAGGAAATTTAAATCAGCCCTATAAGCCACCCCAACAAACAGAAGAGAGCACGGATGACTTGTTAAAGAAGTTGTTGCTTGACAATCAACATCTTAGGACGGATTTCAGACATCTTGAGAGGCAAATAGGACAGTTAGAAGCAAATAAAAATTCTAGACCTGTAGGTGCTCTGCCCAGTGATACAGAGAAAAACCCTTAAGTTAATGCCGTCACACTCAGAAACGGGAGGGAACTGGAGGAAGTGCCAAAGAAGAAAAATAACAAGCCTATACTTGACGGGGAACTGATCCCTAAGGCGATACACGAGTCCGAGAAAAATAATGCAGTTGCAGAGCCGGTGGAAAGTTAAAGATCACCACCGCCTTTCCCCCAGAGATTGCAGAAAAAGAATGATGATCGCATGTTCCACAAATTTCTCTCTATGTTGAGGCAGGTTCAATTAAATATTCCATTGGTGGATGTAATTCGTGAAATTCCAAAGTATGCTAAGTACATAAAAGATATAGTGGCTCACAAGAGGAAATTAACTGAGTTCGAGACAGTTTCACTTACTAAGGAGTGTACTTCAAGGGTCCAAAACAAGCTTTCTCAAAAGCTTAAGGATCCTGGCAGCTTCACCATCCGTGTGCAAATTGGTATTATTGACGTAGGTCGTGCTCTTTGTGATTTAGGGGCGAGCATAAATCTTATGCCCTTGTCCTTGTTCAAGCAATTGGGTCTGGGAACTCCTAAACCCACCACTGTGATGTTGCAATTAGCTGATAGGTCTGTAGCCTACCCTGAATGAGTGATTGAAGATTTTGGGATATTCATCTTCCCAGCTGACTTCATTATTCTAGATTTTGAGGCTGATGAACATGTTCCAATCATATTGGTACGACCTCTGTTGGCTACTGTTGATGCAATAATTAAAGTGAGAGAGGGAAAGATGATTATGAGGGTGGATAACGAGGAAGCAGTCTTTAATGCCTACAAAGCAATCCAACTTCCTCGCCACTATGAGGAGCTTTCTATGATATCTGTTGTAGACGTGGATGAGCAACTACTTGGCACAAGTGTTTATCTAGACGACTCTCTAGAAAAAGCACTCATGTTGTTCAATAGCTTGATGATCGATGATGATGTTGAGGAGATGATGCAAATCCTAGATGCATCATGTGCTTACATGCAGGGAACACACCCACTTGATCCTCTTAATAGGCCAATTGGTCCTTCGCCAAAGCCGTCAATGGAAGAAGCTCCAAAATTGGAACTTAAACCTCTACCCTCTCACCTGCAATATGCTTATTTAGGTAATTCTGACACTTTGCCTGTTATTGTTTCTTCTGACTTGTCCAAATTGCAGGTAGAAAAGCTGTTGAGAGTGCTACGTGAGCACAAGCGAGCAATTACATGGACAATGTCTGCCATTAAAGGTATCAGTCCAGCTTTCTGCATGCATAAAATCCTCATGGAGGAAAGACACAAGCCAAGTGTAGAGCAACAACGCCGACTAAATCCAACCATGAAAGAGGTGGTAAGAAAAGAAGTGATTAAGTGGCTCGATGCAGGTATTGTATTTCCAATCTCGGATAGCAAATGGGTAAGTCCCGTTCAATGTGTACCTAAGAAAGGGGGGATGACTGTGTTAGTTAATGAAAATAATGACTTAATTCCTACAAGAACTGTCACTGGGTGGAGAATTTGCATAGATTATAGAAAACTGAACAATGCCACCCGGAAAGACCATTTTCCCCTCCCCTTTATTGACCAGATGCTTGATAGATAGCTGGCCACGATTACTACTATTTCCTGGATGGTTATTCGGGGTATAATCAGATTGCTATAGCCCCAGAGGACCAAGAGAAAACCACATTTACGTGCCCCTATGGCACGTATGCGTTTAAGAGAATGCCCTTCGGTCTATGTAATGCACCTTCGACTTTTCAAAGATGTATGATGGCTATTTTTAATGACATGGTTGAAAGATTTGTAGAAGTATTCACCGATGATTTTTCTGTGTTTGGATGTTCTTTTGATAATTGCTTAACAAATCTTGATAAGGTGCTTGCCAGGTGCGAAGAGACAAACCTTGTACTAAATTGGGAAAAGTGCCATTTCATGGTACGTGAAGGTATAGTCTTGGGGAACAAGGTGTCCAAAAATGGGTTGCATGTGGATAAAGCAAAGGTGGAAGCGATTGAAAAATTGCCTCTACCAACTTCCGTCAAAAGCATTCGCAGTTTCTTGGGCCATGCAGGTGTTTATCGTCGTTTCATTAAGGACTTCTAGAAAATTTCTTCTCTTTTGTGCAGACTTTTAGAGAAATATGTCTTCTTCAAGTTTGATCATGCCTGTTTAAAAGCATTTGAGGAGCTGAAGGGAAGGTTGGTGACTGCACCAATCATTGTTGCCCCGGATTGGGAGCATCCATTTAAGTTGATGTGCGATGCAAGTGATATAGCAATCGGAGCTGTTTTGGGGCAAAGGAGAAATAAAATATTTCACTCCATTTACTATGCGAGCAAAACTCTGAATCCAGCCCAGACGAACTATACAGTTACTGAAAAAGAGTTGCTTGCAGTGGTGTGGGCGTTTGACAAGTTCAGATCTTATCTAGTGGGGACCAAGGTCATAGTCTACACAGATCATTCAGTTATCCTATACTTGTTTGAAAATAAATATGCCAAGCCGAGACTTATTCGTTGGGTCCTCCTCCTGCAAGAATTTGACTTAGAGATCCGAGATCGAAAAGGGACAAAAAATCAAGTAGCCGATCACTTATCCAGACTTGAAAATCGGAGCCATGTAGTGGAAGAAGGGTCAATCAAATAAACATTCCCTGATGAGCAGTTATTAGCAGTCACCTCAGGTGAAGTCATATGGTATGCAGATTATGTAAATTATATTGCAAGTGGGGTGACGCCACAACAATTAACATCCGACAAAATAAGAAGATTCTTCCATGATGTGAGGCTCTACATGTGGGACGAGCCATTCTTATATAGGCAGTGCGCAGATCAGATGGTGCGAAGGTGTGTTCCTGAGGAAGATATGAACGCTATACTGCATGACTGCCATGCTTCGCCATATGGAGGTCCTCACAGTGGGGATAAAACCGCCCAAAAAGTTCTACAATCAGGTTTCTATTGGCCAAAATTGTTTAAAGATGCACATGCCTTTGTTAAAAATTGTGACAGATGTCAAAGAACCGGAACTATCACGAGGAAGCACGAGATGCCCTTGCAAAATATTCTGGCAGTAGAACTCTTTGATGTTTGGGGGATTGACTTCATGGGACCATTCCCATATTCTAATGGTCACATGTACATCCTGGTGGCGGTCGACTATGTTTCTAAGTGGGTGGAGGCTATCGCTCTCCCTACTAATGACGCAAAGTTAGTGGTAAGCTTTGTAAAGAAGCACATCTTCACACGTTTTGGGACTCCACGAGTGTTTATAAGCGACGGGGGAACTCACTTTTGTAACAAATTGCTGAATACTATTCTCGCAAAGTATGGAGTTAAGCACAAGGTTTCCACTGCCTATCATCCCGAAACAAGTGGTCAAGTAAAAGTTTCAAACAGAGAGGTAAAGCAGATTTTGGAGAAAACAGTAAGTGGGAATAGAAAGGACTATGCCGGGAAGCCGGATGACGCACTATGGGCATATCGCACTGCATACAAGAACCCCGTAGGTACATCTCCGTACAGGTTGATTTATGGGAAGGCGTGCCACATACCTGTTGAACTTGAACATAAATCCTATTGGGCTATTAAAAAGCTAAATATGGAGATGGACTTGGCCGGTGAGAAGAGGTTGCTACAACTCAACGACCTTGATGAGTTTCGATTAAATGCGTATGAAAATGCCAAATTGTATAAACAAAAGACCAAGAGGTGGCATGATAAGCATATCCAAAATCGTGAGTTTGAACCAGGTCAAGAAGTTCTCTTGTTTAATTCGAGGCTAAAGCTTTTTCCTGGAAAGCATAAATCTCGATGGTCGGGTCCGTTCGAAGTGGTTAGTGTGAAACCTCATGGAGCAGTGGAATTGCATGATACGAGTTCTAATGCAACATTCTTGGTAAATGGCCAAAGAGTAAAACACTATTGGGGTGGTGACATTGCACGTCACAAGACCTCGATGGATTTGGCTGAAGTGTGAAGAGCGTGATGCGTCGTGCCGCGATGTTAAATCAGGCGCTTTCTGGGAGGCAACCCAAATATTTTCTTTTGTTTTCGTAGTTTCTTCATTTTTCCCGTTTGCTCTGTATTTGTGAATTCTATTATTTTTCTAGGAATTCCTTTAATTTATATCTTTGTAGGAACTAGTTTTTGTACAAAAAAAAAATAAAAAAAAAAAAAAAAATAAAAAAANGCAGCGAAGTCCGCCCATAGCATCCACCATAGCGTCAAAAAATAATAGCTCTTGAAACACTCTGGATGCATCGCATCCCAGCGATCAAGCAACAAGTAAGTGTTTTATTGTTATTACACTTCAAAAAATCATTAAACTCTCATTCCCTCTCATATCATACCCTCTCAAATTCAAACACATCTCCCTCGCATCATTACCACTGTCTCAAACCTCGACAGCAACAGGTAATTTCTCTACTCTCTTTTCTTTTCTTCTCTTTCCTATCGCTCCTCCATTCTCTCCTCTCTCTCTCGCTGGTATTTAATAACTTGAATATCACACATGTGATTAAGAAGGAAACTGAAAATAAATAAATTAAATTTGAAGCTTGGGGCTGTCATTCCTGTTGATTGTAAGGGTTGCGAGATGATAAACTATAATTCCCTTCGTCTTGCCAATTCTATGAGGGTAATAAAATTTCCAAATTGATTGAAAGAAATAGGCAAAAATTATGCATACCACGTGTTTGACGAATTTCCTGTGAGGTAAATTTAGGCGTCGGCGAAGTCTGAGTAACCGAGCGACACTAGTATACGCTAGTGAGTAAGTGTGGGGTCGTTTGTTTGATTATGTTCAACCTTGTCGGAATGTTTTGAAGCCTATGTTAGATTGTCCAAATAAATTGAACATCCGAAACATGCTATACTTCTTGAATTGTAAAATGTTACTCAAATCGAATTCTGTGAGTTCTATGCATATTAATATGTTGTGAGAGTAAGTGTGGGGTCGAGTGAACATCTATGTGTAATTAAACCCGGTTAGTGAGCGCCACACGGATAAACCTCATGTTATGCATAAAGATATCTATAAAGTTCAATTCTCATTTGTAAATTTAAAGAGAAGTATCATTTGATTGATCCCTGCTTAAAACCATGAGCTATAGGCTAATGAAGTACTAAATGGCATGACTGGAAGTGCAAGTTGTTGCACAACTGTTTTATAGCTGAAATTCACTGTTCTATACGCTAATTGTTGACTTCTTTGCATTGCAGGTACTTAGGTTCATAAATGGCGGCAACAAGAAAACTATCCAAGCATCAAGAAAAAGATAATAATAAACAACCACCCAAAAATCCTACCGGGAGGGCAACAGGTGCTCCCACTCCACCGAGCAAAAGGAAGCGGAGCAAGAAAATGAGGAACTATTAATAAGGAGAACTGTGAAGAGGGGCATTACAACAACATCATCAAGTACGCTAAGCAAAGGGATAGTGATCAGAGAACCTGTACTGAACTAGAGCAAATTCTCTAAGCAGAGTGACCCGAATGATCAAGGGAAGCAGAAGACTAATGTAGAATCTGAGTCCGAGTCTGATTCGGATAATGAGCTCCCACGTGTCAACATGAGTGACGAAGATGAGGGTGAACCAATAGACCAAGCTTCTTGGGAGAAGAACTTTGTCAATGAAAGGCATTCCGAGCGTATAATAAGATCCTGGTTTCAAAGAAGTACATTCCGGAAAAACCAATCAACATTGGAGCACTTGAAAAATTATCCAAATTTTCTAAAGACAATTCGAGAGGTGCAACAATGGGGACCAATTTTGAAGGGCTACGGCAAGGCCAACCTCACTATCGTCAGAGAGCTTTACGCCCATTGGCGTCACTCTAGGGCCAGCATTGTGAGAGTACGAGGGGTAGACATTAATGTCTCAGCTGAAGCAGTTAACAATTTTTTAGGGGTGCCACACGCACTAACGGATAGGTTTGACTCTATATGCAAAGAACCGGATTATGCACACATTAAGTCTGTCCTATGCCCTACCAGGAAGGATTCAATTTGGAAGCATGGGAGTATGGAGTACCATTCTCTTGCAAAGGAATTCATGAGTGCGCTAGCACGTGCGGTTGTAAATTTCATATGCAACCGCCTGATACCATGCCAACACAAAACTGATGTCCCGCGACACCGAGCACTAATATTGTATGCTTTATTGGAGGGGATACCGCTCAACTTGGGAACCATCATGCATGGACAAATGCAGCGCACCAGGATGAACTACAAGTGGAGGTTGTTCTTTGCAAATACACTTTCGGCTTACTTGATAGAGATGGGAGTACTATGGGACAAGGAGAATGACGATATAAAGGCTAAAGCTCCAGGACCATATGATGTTACTCATGTACTACATCCGAATAAGGGAAGATATTCTAAGCTCACCATTCAACAGTTGTTTAAGCAGATGCAAGCTGATATGCAAGAGAACTAGTCTGAGTTGATAGAGACTCGTGCAGAGTTGAGTGCCCCCAGAGATGAGTTGATTCAGACTCGGGCGGATCCAAGCCGAGTCCAGGCTGAGCAGGTCATGATGATGAGGGAGGTAACATTACTCCTCCGGGCTTTGGTTCAACGTGGAGATATAGACATCTCACAGCTGCTTGCATTGGCCACTGTTGGACCTTCCACCTCTGCACCTCCTATAACCCCTGAGACTCCACACCCCATGCACACTGAAGTCCTTGTACCACCTACTACAGATTCAGCTCCAGTTGGTGATGATACGACTGTGATTGATCTCCCCATTTGTGAGGATGATATTGCTCGGTCAGAGGGGGCCATCATGGATGCCAGGGATGCGGATGCTCTTCTACAGACTACGAAGGAGCCTTCCACTTTGACTTGAGGGAGTTTCTTCTCACCCTACTCTACATTTTTTATGTGCATTGGGGACAACACACAGTTCTAAGTGTGGGGTGGGGAGTTATTCATATTTTTTTTGTGGATAAATGTACCTAATTGTTACCATGGGTGTTGATTTTGATACTGTTGGGGGGCTGTAATATTCATTGGATTAATGGCCTGTAATAGTTAGTAAATTCATCTATATTGTCGTGTCTAGTCGTAGTAAGTAGGGTTTTACCAAAAAAAAATTAAATAAAAAAAAAAAAAATAATAATAATAAAATAGAAAAATCAGAAAATAGAGGACTTTTTTCCGACGACGGACTACCTAGACAGTTCTCTCGAGGTTAAGGTCCTTAGAAAAATACAAAAAGATTTTCAGTTGATTCTTTAAATTAGTGTTAGTATTAGGAGATTGACAGAAAACTAAAGAAAAGCACAAAAATAAAGTAACAACTTTGAGTAGATAGTAAATTTTGTCTAGTTGGTAATAATCCCCCTTGGTTTTTCTTTGGCCATCGGTTCTTTTCCAAGGGATGAATTTTTTAACCGCGTATTAGTTTTTTTTTCTTTCTAGAGTAGTGTAGGAGGTAAAGACCCAGACTAAATTCAGCACAGTCTGTGACTTGTTTTATACTAACAGAGTTAGACCTGAGCATGTGGATTATAACTTTCTCCATGAGTTTGTGAGAACTATTTTTGCCTTAAAAAGTTGAATAGTTTTTTTGTGTGACGCTTAAGCTCATTGTCTTGACTCCTGTGCTAATTGCTGTGCTATGTGCATTAAAATTGTGGCTTAACTCCGTACTTTCTTTTATTGAAAGTTGAAATGTAGCCATTCTAAGTGAATCATGTGCCAGTGTGTGGCGAGATTTTTGTATAAGTCTCATGTAGTACATTTGTGTCTAGAACTTGCCCGGTATGTGAGTTGAAGCGAAATCCTAGGTTTTGCTCGGTTTGAAATATGATCTTAGGCCTTCTTTGATCCTTCTAAACTGTAATTCTACCACAAATAGAATCATCCCTAGTAAGCCAATTTGAGCATGTAGACTTTTTATTTGGCACCCACATTACAAGCCTATACCCTTTTGTTCTTAATTGAGACTTTTGATCCTTTTACCTCTTAAAGAACTTTAATTTTGAAATGAGCGCTAAATGAAGTAAAGAAAGGATTTGGGTGGCTTTTGAGTGGAACCAATGAAAAGAAGAAGGGTACACTTATTCTGTAAAATAATACGCCACTAGTGAGAAGTGTAGAAAGAAAGAAAAATCTGGAAAAAAAAAA